>JAQFXT010000160.1:0-67636 GCA_034683725.1 Strigamia crassipes
AACATCGATACATCGATACATCGACGGTCAAAAACATCGATGTAGCATCGAAATTTCGATACATCGCAGGGCGCTACCAGCTCCACAATGAGTCATCCCGATGAGTAACATTACATCACTCCCGCTTTCAGGTGGTCGTCTTTTGAGCAGAAGATAATATGAGTTATTCTCGCGATCTAAAAGCTCGATGGGAGGTTTTAACAGCCGCGTATTCATCGGAAATAAGTGAGAAATGGTGGTTAAAATTGGAAGAGGAGTACAGTCGGGAATCGAGAAAATATCACAATTTGAAGCA
This sequence comes from Strigamia crassipes, assembly GCA_034683725.1. Taxonomy (NCBI): domain Eukaryota; kingdom Metazoa; phylum Arthropoda; class Chilopoda; order Geophilomorpha; family Linotaeniidae; genus Strigamia; species Strigamia crassipes. The sequence continues at coordinate 296 of JAQFXT010000160.1, forward strand.
CATTTTTCAAATTTTCCAACATTATGATCGATGCAGCAGTAATTTACGGTCCAAAGATGCAGTAGCTTTTGCAGTCTTTTTCCACGAGTACGTTTTTTTTTAGAGATAAAAAATATGTCAAAAAATATTTTACTCGTTACAGTTTGACTTACAATCCGCAAACATCTGATAATGAAGAGAAAAGTGCAGAAATGTTCAAAGAATTTGCGGAAGAAGCGCAAATCCCCGTGGTAATGAATTGAAATTAATTTGATTTTAATTCAAATTTAGATTTTAATGTTTTGATTTTTGTAGGAGTCGCCGCTGTTTGTTCAAGTTACGGATTTAATCATCTTAACCAAAACCCATCTTACCGACGAACACATGGAGCCGGGGAAAACGGGATCCGAAGACAAGCATTATTTTTTAGATTTCGACATGGCTATTTTAGGAAACTCGCTCCAAGACTATAATATATACTCCGAACTAATTCGACAAGAATATATATTTCTATCAGATTTGATGTATAATGCATTACGAGTTAAAGTAAGTTTCGTGTATAAATAATAACGCATACTCTGCACGGACCGGACATAGAGCCAGGGCTGGATTATTAAATAGACAGATTAAGCCCCAGCCTACAGGCTCCGGACCTTTTAGGGGGCCCCGTACAGTATGGAGGATCATCTCTATTTAGCGACCGAAATTTCTATAAATGAAGTCGAGAAGAAGCTCCGAAAACATCGACGAGCGAACTAGGCACGGGTTAACTAGGCCCAGTACCCACTTAGTCTTTTAGGGGCCCTGCGCACGAGAAAACTCCAGAGACTAAGCTTTTTTGCAAGGGGGGGGGGGCCCCTTGAGATTTAGACTGTCTAGGGGCCTCCATAGGGTTGAATCCGGCCCTGCATTGGAAATATTCAAATTTGTCTGGCTTAGTGAATGTCCAGTACGGAGAAATGATCCGGACAAATGCCAGTTGAGTCTCGGTCCTAGCAAACCTGTCCAAACAACCCAGCCGTCTGGATAGTGCTACGTCCGGCCCATACAGATGACACTGTGTATATATATATATATGTAAATACATACACACGCGTGTTTTAATTTTAATTTTTAAGGTATTAAAGAGTTTTCTTCAAATTCCATACATTTTTGCAACCGATGAATTTCGTCAAAAATATGAAGAGCAAGCTCGACAGAACATTCAAGCCGAAATCGAACGTTTGCAACCTTGAGATAAACGACCTGCTAAATTGAATGATTTCTGTCGTATTTATGTTATTGTGATAATCTAGTCCTAAAATGTAAACAATAATGTTTTCGATTTGTGTTCTGCTTAATTGCATATTTTAGAGAATAATTTATCTAGTCAATTCGATATAATTGTGTAATTAGATTCTCTTTATTCGAAGTTTAAGAAATAAACGAGCAAAGTAGCAAAAATGTCACTATTTATCAGCGTTGCCGACGCATAACCATCAAAGTTCATCTGCATTAGTGCGCGACTTCCGACATTAACTCCTCCACCTCGCGAAGCCTGTCCAATGATCGTAGTCACAACGATCTTATATCTTTAAAATTTAAAATAAACTCCAAAATTACTGCTAAGAAATTAAACTATTCCGTTTAATATCTTTCTTTACCTTCGGTAATTCAATGAGACCAACTTGTTTTTAACCGCGTGGCACAAATCTTTACAAAGTACTCGAATGGTATCAGGATTATATCTTTCTCCTTTTAAAGCATCGTTCAACATGTACTGAATCATTGGCTCTATTTTCCAACGATTGTAAATTCTTGGTGGTTGCAATCGATAGGTGTTTTCTGGAGGTGCATTTGGTGCAGACTGAATTTAAAATAATTTTTGTGAGTTTTATTTTGAAATTTAGATTTGATTCGTTACTCTGCTTTTATTGGTGTGTATGACCACGGAGGGTCGGGATAATTTATCCTTCTTTTTGTCGTCTGCCATTTGATACGATGGTGGGAGTTTAATTCAAGTTTCCTGTTCTCGAATGAAACTTATTCGAGTTCTTCCCGCCAACAAAATCATTTCGTATTGAATAGTTATTGTAAAATGTGACGGAACAAACATTAAACGGAATAATTAAAGTTTTAAAAAACGAACAACGTATTGATACGGTATAATAGTTAATTTTTTAATCTTCGATATACATTTCAGTTTTTGTATTTCGTATTACGAGTAATTATTTGGTTTTACATTTAAAAAAAAATAGTTTTTAATTTTTTGGATCTCAGGTTTTCTGGCAAGCGTTGGTTTTCAAACAAAATGGCGGGCTATGTTTATGTTTGTTGAATGATTCGTGACAGTGTCTTTAAATGTTGAAAGTACACCTGTTATGGCTTTTGCATTTATTCGGAATTTTGATTTTTATGAATGGATTTTTTCAAATGAAGTCGAATTTAAGAGGATTTGCGGAAAAGAAAGATTTTCCGACAGAATCAGCTACAAATTCAAGAAATAGCACCTCAATTCCGTACACGTTTTCACTGAAAAACTTGGTTTTGATTGTCATCGATGCGTTGCGAACGGATTTTGTGACAAATGATAAGAGTGCAATTAATTTTCCTTACTTAAGCAAAATGTTGAGAGAGAATAAAGCCATTTTATTCATTGCCAAAGCTCATCATCCAACCGTAACTTTACCAAGAATCAAAGTATTAAAAAATATAATTAAATTTAGTGATGCAACTAAACTAAATAAATCGTTTTAGGCAATTACGAGCGGTGGAATACCTGGTTTTATGGACGTGGTTTTCAATTTCCATTCAACTGAATTCGATGAAGATAATATTGTGACTCAATCAGTTTTAAGTGGAAAAAGCGTTGCATTTTACGGAGATGACACATGGTTGAAGCTGTTTCCAAATCATTTTAAACGAAGTGAAGGAACGACTAGTTTTTTCGTATCAGATTACATCGAAGTTGACAATAATGTCACCACAAACTTAGAACACGAATTAAAACGATTAGATTGGGATTTCTTAATTCTCCATTATCTCGGTTTGGATCACATTGGCCATAAAGAGGGTCCGTTTAGTGCTTTAGTGCCATCAAAACTAAGAGAAATGGACCAAGTAATCGAGAAAATACACCAGGAATTGGAACATCGTGTAATGTATATTACGACATGAGAAATGTAAAAATTGTAATTAATTTAATTCGATTTGCATCGGTAGAAAGAACCATCCATGATAGTAATATGTGGTGATCATGGTATGAGTGATAATGGAAATCACGGTGGTGCATCGAAAGAAGAAACATCAATTCCGCTGATTTTCATCCACAACAATAAACGGTTCATGGATCAAAGCGTTACAAATATTAATCAAATATCAATCACGCCAACTTTATCAGTGTTGTTAAATTTACCAATGCCGAAAAATAATTTAGGTGTTGTTTTGAGCGATGTTCTGGTAGATTTGAAACCGCAGGAAAAATTATACACGATGTTAGTTAATTTTTATCAAATGAGTAAATTAAAAGGTAATTTTTTTTTTTTTAATTTAAAGAATTAATTTAATTTAATGTCGAGCGTTTGTAGGCGACATTGGAAATTTAACTCAACATGAAGCTGTGAAAATGCATCGAAAATGGTTGGAGAACCACGATAGAAATCAATCGTTCGATAATATTTCGAAAGAAACAGAAACGTACCGAAGTGCAATTAACAAATTAAGTGAAGAATTAAGTCAAAATTTGACGGATCAAGATTTGCGTTTTGTTTTACTGGGAGTTTTTGTGGTGTGGATGGTACTGAATGAACAATTAAAATACAATTGCATATTTATTTATTTATATTTATATTTTTAGGTTTTTGCTTTTGCTTTATTGATTCGATCGAAGCAACTGAAAAATCTATTGAATAATTCTATTTTAGATAAATTCTGTTTTTTGGCATGGATTTTGCATTCTTCGAGTTACTTTTCGTCAAGTTTTATTGAAGAAGAGCACATGTTGTGGTACTTTTATTCAGCAACGTTGTATCTGATATTTTTCGTTGAGAATTTATCGTTAAAAAATTCCAAGCGTTGTCGTCACGTCGTTTTCAGCTGGATGTGCAGTCGATTTATGAGACATTGGAATCAAACTGGAGACAAATGGGCCTCGTTAGTTGATTTTAACAAATGGGCCAACAAGTAAATGCTCGTAAATTACACCCAACATCTGATTTAATTTTTTAATTTTCAATTTAGGCCCGAGAATAATATTTCTCTATCAATTACGCTGTTCTGTGGAATCACTTTGATACTTTTAATGCGGTATCAACACTCAAAGCGTGACAAACTCCTAACAATTTCCACATTTACAGGATTTACGTTAATTTACATCTGTAAAATATCGGAATCGTTTAACTTATTCTATCTAAAGTGAGTATATTTGATTATTATTGCTATTATTTTCGATTTAATTCCCACGTCAAATTAAATACAGGAATTTACCTTTTTTATCTGGATCGGTTTATTTTATCGCCGTATCGATTTTTCTGAAGAATCCGTCGATGTCTTCCTTAATAACTTCGTGGTTGATGCTGAGTTCTTTGTTAATGAGACCGCACAACGTTTCCTTATTGGCCTTGATGAATCTCCAAGAGTATTTTATATCCCAATTTCTTAAGCCACTTAACGACAAATCTACGACGAGTGTTTATTACCTCTTAGCGATGACATCATTTTTCTACCAAGTAGGAAAAACTACTCGTAACGATCGATGATAATTAATCTATCTATGTTTTACCAGGGGAACAGCAACAGTTTGTCCAGAATAGACGTTGCCACTGGATTTATTGGTCTATCGGATTATTATCCGATTTTCGTTGCATTTCTCCTCATTTGTCACACATATTCCGGGTTTATTTTCTGGATTTTCAGCCTGCTTTTTCGACTCGAACAAAATCAACTAAATAAACCCAGGTACCTTTTTAGTTTCGACCACGCTGCGCTTAAATGTAGACATTTAATTTTTTAATTTTTTTTTTCATCATATAGACTATCTGATGTGATAATGTCAGTTTCATCATTGATTTTCCTCATCCGTGCTCTGCCAGTCGCCGTTACAATTCTCAGTTTAACCATTTTAAGAAACCATTTATTTGCATGGTCAGTGTTTGCTCCTAAATTATTATACGAGTCTTTCCATTCGCTCGTCGCATCATTTATTTTATTTTTATTGTGGTCTGTTGTGTATTTTGGAGAGAGAATGAAAACATAAATATTGAAAAAAATTTAATTTGATGGTTCCCAATATCAAAACAAATTCCCCATTTGCAGTGCAAAACAGTGGAAAGAAATTAGCATTTGAGAGGAAGGAAAACAACAAACATTAAAAATGTGACGACTACTTCTCGCTAACTGTAATCTGGAGAATAAGGATCCATGAGGTACTTGGAGAAGTTTTTTACTTGTTCGACACCGCGCACTTCGTGGTCTAGTAAAGGCAGCTTTGTGATGTGGAAGTCTTCGTACAAATCTGCAATCTGGTGGTAACAACAAAACTCATCATCCGCACATTCCTTTCATTTAATTTAGATTTTACCTGATCTAAATATTTCGCTTGGATCCTGTGCCGAGCGGCGCACATACGACATGGTTTTTCGTTACCAGTGTGAAACAGCAACTGATTCACCACTATGTTATGCGTGTCGATGTTGCACTTGGTTAGTTCTTGAACCAGCCGTTCGGTTTCGTACAGCGACAAAAACTCGGCTATGCAAACGCAGATGAATGTAGTTTGATCCTGAAAATAATCCGTAAAAATATATTTGCATTAATTTTATTTAACGCCGGCGACTTACAGGATTGCGGAACTGTTCGTTGACTTGCTGAATCACGGGCAACATGTCTTCTAAACGAGAAGACATTTCATCGGCATTGAAATCGTTTAAACCCAGCATTCGGCTGATCTAAAATTTCAAAACAAAATTAACAAATCCCCGATATATATTTGAAGAAAAAAAAATACAAACTTGGGAGACGAAGGGACTAAGTTGGTTTTTAAGTCTTAAGAGTTTTCCTAAGCCTTTCTCTACGACCGCTGGGAATGAAAGAAGCCTCAATGTATGACCAGTGGGCGCAGTGTCGAAAACAACCACGCTGAAGTTCATCCCTTTCACCAATTTCATCACTTCTGCGTACGACATGGCTTCGTCAATACCGGGGAAGGCACCCATTAGTTCTTGCATAACGGATTTGCTTATTCGCATCGCATCTGCAATTTAATTTTCAACAATTAATCGAAAACATCTGAAACAAAATGGCTGCTCTTACCATTTTCATCAAAATATTCATCGGGCAACTCAGAAAACCCCAGATTAGGATCAATCTCCTGCAAATACCACAAATATAATTTAATAAACGTATTTTCTTTCTATTTTTTCTTCTCGATTCACCATTGCCCATAAGTTTTCAAAGCCTTTAACTTTGGTCGGAACTTTGGAAAACTTTTGATCAAATGCATCCGATATGTTATGTGCAGGATCAGTGGAAATAATGAGCACACTGTCTCTCTTTTTAGCCAATTGAATCGCCAAGCTGCAACTGCGAGGTAAATACAGGTTAAATGAATTATAAACACGGCATTCCATTTTGATTCAGTTTCCATATTGGATCAAACACTGAACTAACCTGCAGGTTGTTTTGCCTACACCACCTTTTCCACCTACAAATATCCATTTGAGGGACGTTTGATCAATTACGTTTTTAACTGAGGGATCTAAATTCAACTCTTCATCTTTAAGGGATATATCCTCCACTGTTGACGTCGCCATGTTAAATTAAGTGAACAACAAATTTCTCATATGGCAGTTCTCATTTAGTAGATGGGCTCGCTCACGACCGGTCTTAAAGTACCCGCTAGCACCACGCTTGACGCTAAAACGTACTAATTTTTAATAACGGCGCACTCTTTCGAGTAAAATCGACGGAACAACATTTCACATTTTACTTACGTTAGTGATCTAAGAATGGCTTCCGTGGAACTCGGTGAGTTTGTTTACGTATTATCAATCCGATTGTAAATAATAATTTTAAATCGTCATAGCTTTGCTCGATCGAGTGCTACTGCGGGTGGGTTTAGCTGAAACCGATGAACAATTACAAAATGCAGTTTGCAAATTTTTACCTCCAGTTCTTTTAAAACTGTCAAGTCAGCAAGAAGGCGTGAGGAAAAAAGTAAAAGAAACCAATACGAAACAATAAAATCTGCGAAAATTGTGATTTTAAAATGTTTCGCTTTCAGGTGATGGAATTACTCGTTCATATAAATAAACGGATTAAAAGTCGGCCCCTAATTCAATTGCCGGTCGATGCGTTGTTACTTCAGTACCAGGATCCAGCTGCGACTTCTTTTGTGACAGTAAACACTTTTATAATTAATTTATATAAATGCATTGCTTAAATTTTTATTTTTTTATTTTTTATTTTTCTTATTTTTATTTAGAATTTTACAATTATTTACATTAAACTGGGATATCCACGACTGGAAGTGTCAAAACAGGCCGAATTAATTCCATCTGTATTAAATAGTTTGGAAAATAAGCCGCAGTCACAACAAGATAGGTAAGCATTACCATAAATTGCTTTTTCGTGAGTTAATTGTGATTTTTATTGCTCAGTCTTTTGTTAATGTTAATGCCAGTTTTGGGTCACGTCAATGTGTCTTCTGAAAATGACAAAAAATCGTTATTTCGATTGAATGAGAAACCGAAAATTGCAAAGTTACTACTGGATTTTATGCTGGATGTTCTTCTGTTGCCATATGGGTATGAATAAAAGAATGGGAGAAAAAAATGTACTTTTTTAATTAATTTATTTTAGTGTTACTAGTCAGATAATGAGTAAATCGAGTACAAATTTAACTAGCGATTCGTCCGCAATAAACGCACCACCAGGGATGAGCGAATACTGCTTCAAAAGAGTGACGAGTGAAGATACTTTGAGTCCTGAACAGCTGGAACTGGTAAAAACAAAGAATTCGCAATTTTTAATTATTTATTTACTTACTGGCAGTCATTCTATTTTTATTTTTTAAGACTAAACTTGGAATAGTGAAATACATCAGTCTGGGTGTATTACCAGAGAGCGATGTAGCTCTGCATTTAATCATCGCTTCGTCTGACACGCGACATAGTATCGCAAATGCTGCGGATATGGAGCTGAAAAGAGCTGGCTCGTCTATTAACATGAATAATCCTGCACTTGTCATGCAGTTGTACTCAATTTTTCTCGGTTCCATTTTCCAAAAAGATGCCGTGAGGGTCCAATTGCTACGTACTAATTTATAGAAATTTAATTTTTTGTTGTTTCGATAGCAAAACGTAAAGCATGAATTAAAACGAACACCGGCGAACACCAGAATTCGTTTGAAAATCTTTCATCATTTGCTTAAATCGAAAGAAGCCACGAGCAAATTTCCAGCGTGCATCCAAGTCGTATTTGAATGCTTATACGGGACAAACACTAATGCAAAACTTAAAGTGATGGCGGTTCAATTTGTCCACTCCATTTGCGAGAAGTAATTTTTACAAAAAATATTATCGTTCAAATAAAATTAATTGGTGTTTTTTTTTTATAGTTGCAGCGAAGCACGATTACAGCCAATCGGGCCTGTTTTGATATCGGGAATGGTTAAACTGATATCAGAAGCCGTAGATGTAAATATGCAACATAATAATCATTATAATTAAAGGATTTAAAAAGAAAAACAACCTACCATTTAAAATAGGATTCAAAACTGCGTGGTTTAGCTTACGTAGCGATTGGTAAACTGGGCCATAAATTACCGCAGTTGGTCAACAAGGATCTCGCTTTGGTTCAGAACTTTTTTAATGCATTGGAACAGGAAGATCAAAATACGCGACTTGCAATTCAAGAATCCCTTTCTATGATGCTACCCGCATTTAAAAATTTGGATTCAGCCAACAAAACTGTGATGGAAGCTTTGTTGTTGAGCAATGTTGAAAAAGTACACTTTACTCTGCAGTTATTGTCAATTGTAAATGCCATTAATTACATGATTTGAATTTTAATCGCAGAGCGAGTCTCAAGTTCGGCTGTTAGTTGTTCAATATGCCGGAGGATTGTTTGCGCAGGATAACATTCCAACTAGATACCTTCTGCTTTTAGCAGCAGGCGATCAGTAAGAGATAATTCGTCGATCAAACTAATGGAAACAACTAAAAGATTTATTTTTCTTTTGTCTGTAGAAAAGAGGATGTAAAAACAGCAGCTTTGAAGTTGTTGAACTTGCAGAGAGTGAAAAACGAGGACGAACGAGGTCACATTTATCCACAATTTCCAGAAATGATTTGGTTTATTACCGAAAAAGGAACTAGTCGATTGAAATCGCATGAGAAATATACAGTGGGGAATTGTGTTTTACCGTTTAATCCCGGCACAATAACTGAAGTATGCCTTTATTTGTATTTTACTATTAATGGGGGTCTTAATATTTTATTTTTGTAGATGGTGAAATATTTGAGAATGTGTTTAGCATTTAACGCTGGCGTGGATCCGAACGTTGAACCGAGCAAACAAAATGGAGCACTTATGGCTCCTTGCGTACGACAGATTTTATCGTTGCAAGATATGGATAAAAATCCAATTTGCTTATACATTAAATTGATCAAGCAATTATTGGGTGCAGTTTCAAATCCTCAAATTATGTATTTTTTATTGGAAATTGTTGCTATCGTGCCTGATATTTTGTCGGGTTATTTTGAGAGAAACTTGGATTGGATTAAGGTACATTTAATTCCCATTTTTATTTATTTATTTATTTGTTTATTTATTTATTTATTTGTTTTTAAATGTTGCAGAGCTTAATGTTTTCAAGTAAAGAACAAATCAGAGAATATGCATCCGAATTATACGTCATAATAATGGCCAATGTGCTTTCTGATTCCAAGTATTTTGATGTTATGGGAGAGTTAGCGAAGAACATTAACGATAAGGCAAAAATGATGAGTTATGTATGATAAATTTGTTGTAAATTGAATTTTGTTTTTATTATAGACGTTGGAAATCCAACATGGATCAATATTAGCTCTCGGTTATGCTATCGGAAAGAAAATTGAAAAATCAAAATCACTGGAAGATACAAGGATTAATAACTTCACAAGTGCTCTAAGTAAACTTGCCACGTAATTTTTAAAAATAATTTTTTTTACATTGTTTTAACATTTTTATTTACAGTTGAATTGTTAACTAATACTCATCCTCTCATCTCCTCCGCCGCTTGTTTTTCTTTGGGCGAAATTGGGCGGCGCGGAGCTCTACCAGGAGATAAAATCAAGATGGTCATCGACGAACTTATTTCACTCGTCAAGAAAGCCAATACGGATAAAATTATAGCCGAGAAAGCGGCAGTTGCCGTTGGATATGTTTGTATAAGTGTTAAAAATGAAGACATCACTCTGACGGTCTTGAAACAACTAATAAACAACACCAAAGAGGTTTGGAATTATTTTCATTGAAAATTCAAAGTGTGAGTTTTGTTTTACTTTTCGTGGCAGATGAAAGATGTTGACATTCAGTACTCGATTGGAGAAACACTTAACAATGCAATTCTGGGGCCTCTGTCACCTGCTGCGAAAGATTTGTGGGCTGTGGCTAAGGAGGAGGATGCTTTGGATGGTTCAAATGAACCTTCAAACTTATCTTGGCTTTTAGATGAAATTTTGCAATTAGTTTCGAGTTTGAATCCAAACATTAAACAGGTATTTTTATTTCTGTTTTGCTTACATTGTTTTGTTAATTATTATTATGTTGTTTTTAAAAAATTTGTAGGCATCTTGTATTTGGATGTTATCACTCCTAGCGCATTGTCACGTTTATGCATCATTGCGGGAACGGTTGGAAAGGATTCAACTATTTTTTATTACGCTTTTGTCTGAAAATAATGGTTAGAATTTTGGGTTTTAGATATTTTAGATGTTTTTATTTCATTTTTAATATATTTGTTATTGATTCGTAGACTTGGTTCAAGATTTTGCCGCTAAGGGACTCGGGATTGTTTACGAATACAGCGAGGAAAGTCTCAAGAGTAAATTGGTTTCTATGTTACTAGATACACTCACAACTGGCAAAAAGTAATAAATTAACTTGCCCGAATTGACTCATCTTATGTTGACTCGTTTCATATTTCTATTTAACTTTAGACCGAGTCAGCAAGTTGTAGCTGACACACAAATATTCGACGAAGGCGCGGTTCCTAATCCATTAGGGTTAGAAAACAATTAATCGAATATTTCAAATTTTCATAAAATTACAAACCACTTTTTTTTTTTTTTTGTTTTAGAGGAAATTTGACGACTTATAAAGAACTTTGTTCTTTTGCCACCGAGTTGAATCAACCGGATTTGGTGTACAAATTCATGCATTTGGCGAAACACAACGCAATGTGGAATTCAAAAAGAGTAGAATTTTTAAATTTGTAATGTAAAAGGTATTAATGTTACATAATTTTAAACAGGGCGCTGCATTTGGATTTGGAACTATCGCTAGCAAAGCCGGTGAACAATTGGAGCAGCACTTGCCTCAGATCGTACCACGGCTGTATCGGTATCAGTTTGATCCTAATGTGAAAATTCAACAATCCATGAGCAGTATTTGGAAAGCTCTCGTTCCTGAACCTTATAAAACCGTAACTTTTGTTTTGTGTTTAAAAAAGAAGTGTTTTTTTTTAAAATATTTCGTTCACTCTAGATTGATAAGTACCTAAAAGAAATTCTACAAGACATTTCTAGTAATATGACTAACAATTTATGGAGAGTGAGAGAATCATGGTAAATATTTAATGTTAATAAATATTTAATTTCTTCGAATTTGTATATAATTTTCATATTTTTCAGTTGCTTGGCTTTGGCTGATTTGCTGCGCGGACGACAATTGGATTCCGTCATGGAAGATTTACCTCCAATTTGGGAAACTTGTTTCCGCGTTCGCGACGACATCAAAGTAAAAATATAACTTATAAAATAAATTCCTGATTGTAGCTTTTAATTTCTGATTTCAGGAATCGGTCAGAGATGCGGCTGAATCCGCGCTTAAAGTTTTAAGTAAAGCATCGGTGAAAATGTGCGATCCAACGACTGGGAAACGAAGCAGTCAAGCCGTGGCCTTGTTTTTACCAGTATTACTGAAATCCGGTATATGTAGTACTGTAGCTGAAGTGAGAGCTATAAGGTAAGAATTTAAAAAAAAATTTTTTTTAACATAATTTTAATTTTAATTAATCATTATTTTAGTTTAAGTACTGTAGTGAAATTGAGCAAACAGGCTGGTCCTTTGCTTAAACCTCATCTTCCAATTCTTATGGTGGCTCTCTTGGAATCGCTGAGTTCGATGGAAGCATCCGAACTGAATTATTTCAGCGTTCGGTTTAGCACGGAGGCAAATCAACAGGAAGCGTTCGATTCTGCTCGTGTCGGAGTATCGAATGATTCTCCAATGATGGATGCAATTAATTATTGCATACAATATGTCGACAATGACGTTTTGGAAGAACTCGTGCCGAGAGTTATAGATCTAATTCGTCACAGTGTCGGTTTGGGAACCAAAGTAAAAAATAATAATGATAATAATAATTAGTATTTTAGCTCACAAATAATTGTTTAATTCTTTAAAGGCAGGTTGTGCGAGCATATTAACATCTCTATCTCACCAGTGCCCTCAAGATCTAAAGATTCATTCTGGAAAAATATTATCAGCTTTATTGAATGGATTGAATGATAGGAACCCAGTTGCTAGGAAACAGTACGCTACGGTTATCGGTCATGTGGTTAAAACTGCAAAATCGACTTCGGTTGAAAAATTGATCGCAAAATTGCAGTCGTGGTATATGGAAAAGGAGGGTAAGTTGTAAAAATCGATCGTTTTTTAAAATGAATACAAAATGTGCGTATTTTAGAAGAGAATTTACGTATTTCGTGCGGTTCTACTTTACAAGCGATTGCTCGGTACAGTCCAGATGTGTTGAAAGAACACGCCGCACAGGCGTTACCACTTGCTTTTCTAGCAATGCACTCGAATAAAAACAAAGGTCTTTTTCTCTCTTTATTATTCTGTATAAGTATAATTTATTTATTTACATTTGTTTAATTTTAGAAAACGCTCCTCAGGACACGAAAAACCCAGTATGGGAGGATATTTGGTTAGAAGGAACGCCGGGAACTGAAGGCGGAATTCGTTTATATTTGATTGAAATTGTTCAAATAATAAAGTGCGCTCTCGATTCGCCGTCTTGGCCGCTAAAAGCACAAGGTGCTTTGGCGTTGCAAACAGTAGCTACTAAATTGGGTTCATCGTTAGACGCTCATCAAGTAGATATAATATTAAAATCCTTGGTTAATGGTTTGGCCGGCCGTACCTGGACTGGAAAACAGTTTGTTTTGAAAGCGTTAGAAGCCGTTTGCGTTAATTGCAAGTAAGCGATTTATTTTAATTGAATTGAATTTTTTTACGTAGTAAAACTTTTTTTTTTGTGTAAATTAGGGCCGTACTTAAGTGTAAAAGCGAAGGTTTGAAATTAGAAGAAGTTGTTGAAACCGTGCTAAGTGAATGCCACAAGGAGAATTTGATTTATAAGCAAAATGCCATTCATTGCTTGGCAGCCATTTTGGACGTGTACGAGTTGGATAGGTTTGCGGAAATGGTGGAAATTGTCAAACCAATCGCTAATAGGGTATCGGAAACTTGATTTTCGCACGTTTTCGTCCGTTCAGTTTAAGTTTTATGTTTATTTTATGTATGGTTTAGGAATTTAATACTAGCAGGATGTCTACCGATGACGAGCACGATGTGAAAGATAAGGAAGGGTTTGAAAAGTTAAGGGAAACTGCGTTTGAAGCTTTGGGTTTAGCGTGGCCAAGAAATGAAGCGACTCAAGGTGTTAATTTATAATTGCGGCCAATAATTCTTCTTTGCACTAATTAAACATTTTTATAGATAAATATCAGGAGGAAATGTGTGAAATGTTGGTTTCTCGTGTAAATAGCAGCGTATGGAAATTGCAATTAATTCTAATCAAGTGTCTAAAGCAATTTGTACAAAAGTATGTGCTAGGTTTTATCGATTTTGATATAATAATGCACGTTTAATTCATTTTAGGTTAATTTTATTTGACTTGGATCAATTTTCTGAGAGCGAAGAGACGAAATTGAGGTCTATTGTGGATAAAGTAATAAAAACTTTATGCTTTTGTGTTGGTATAGCCAAATATGCAAACTTACGGGGCGAAGCTGTGGCGGTTATGGAGATATTAGTAGAGAAACTAAATAGTAATGTTGAAGCTTTGTGGAATTTTATGTACAATGTTTTAAATGTAATTTTAATATTTATAGGTAAAAACAATATGCATTACATCACCTCGAATGCAAGAAACAATTTGCAAGAAGGTTTAACGAATTTAGCTCAGGATTCGAAACCAGATATTCAAATTAAGGCTGGAAATCTAAAAAAGGCAATTTGCGGTGAATAATTTTGTCTAAAAAAAAAAAAAAAGGATCGTTTTCGTGTGTAGGATTTGATTTCAATTTTTAGCAGCAATTAATCTAGATTCATTGACTTGTTTCTAAAAAATATAATAAAATAAATAATAAAATAAAAAATCTAGTATGAAATTAAGCAATGTTGATTTATATTTTTGTTATTGGTGGTATTAAAAAATGTACGCTGAACTAGACAGTATTAGCTTCTAATCATTTGTGAATAATAGTTCAGTCAAACTGAGTGATGAGTTTCCTGGACGGTTGTGGCACATCTTCTGATTTACGGTATTGATACTATGGCGGCAACATCTACCGCCTGCTGCCAAGTTTGTTTTCTTCTACAGTTTACTGTTTACCGAAGCAAAAACATTATTTTTCCTCGTGACTCAGGTTTCACGTATCATCTTTTAAACAGCGAAAGAAAACAATACTGAACACTCAATCTCACCTGCTGTTGATACTGATAAACCTTTTCAAAAAAACGTAGCAAACAAGAATTCAATCTTAAATTATAACTGAACATCTGTTTCTGTTTGTATTCATTTTTTGTCTGATCAATTGGAATTGTGATCAATTGAAATTGTACTCTATTGACAGATATTTCGAGGAAACAACTTACATAATTATTGTAAAAGTGCACAACTGAAAATGTTTTCTGTAAAATTTCTTATTTGCAATCTTCTCTTCTTTGCCACAGCAGTGGACATGGACACTAAAGTAAACGATGCGCTACGGTATGAGATTGTGTCGAGTACTACAGAAAAGCCAACATCGTCTATAAGCGTGTGCCAGGAAGGTAATGTGTACGCATCTTTAGCATCTTGTTTCGCCCACTGTCTCGGGAAAAATAATGCGTCAGTAATAAAACTAGGACAAACGAGCCACAAAATAGTCGTTTTCTACGATACAGAATTTCAAATTGAATTCAACGGCAGGCTGTTTCTGAAGAATTTAAAAACTGACCTTCCAATACACTATTTTGGCCCTCAAAGTTATTTCATCAGGGACAATCGTGCTCACGTGTGTTATCCTTTGAATCCCAAACTCAAGACTTGTTTACGTGAGATTTTGACACCTGAAAATCACAATTCGTTTGAATTGGACGACAACGGAAGACGTCTTAGCATAAGGAGACATAAATTCGTCAACATATCGCTGGCCAATTTTTTTCAAACTAATGAAGGGATTGTCGTGTGCAAACATTTTGATCAGGTGACCACACTTAACTTGATAGGTTTTGTTATTTCTGACATTGCCTTCATCGCTGCATTTATAATGACGCTTGTAATTCCTTCCTTACGCAAGAGAAACAACGAATCTCTTCTGTGTCATATGATTATGGTATTTATTGCCTATGCCATCATTACATCTAAGAACATCATTCCAATTAACATGTTAAATTACGTTTGTTCGCTATTGGCTTTAGTGGAACAATTCAGCACCCTCTCTGCATTTGGTTGGATGAATGTTTTGTTCTATTCGCTACACACATCGTTTAATAGCTTGCAGCATGTGACTGGTTTTTCAATGAAAAGATTTCGTTTAAGTTGTTTATACGCATTTGGAATCCCTTTTGTAATAACATTGGCTACGTACATAGCTCAGACACTAAACCCTCCAAATATTCTCAATCCACACCTTGAAAAAGAGTGTTGGTTCAGCAAGAACTATTGGCCCAGTGCTGTTTTGTATTTCTACGCACCTTTGGTTTGTGGATTGGCTATCAACATTTTTTTCTACATTAAGATCTTTAAGTTTATGAGGAAAATAAAAAAAGAGGTGTTGCTCGTCAACAAACGCATACATCAACAAGTGTGAGTAGTGTATGAGATTAGTAATTATTTTAATCTAACTTTATTTTCTATTTCAGTTGTTCTCTGTCAGCAAAACTTGGTTTGATCATGGGACTTTGTTGGATTATAAGAGTGTTAGTGTGGGCAATTGACGATATATCTGAAGTGTGGCAGTATCTAGATACAGGGAACTCTTTACAAGGAATTTTCATATTCTTCGTTTATGCTCCAACTCCGCGACAACTTTTAAAAGAATGCCGAGCTAAAAGACGAAGAGACAGACCTACATCTCAATTCATTTCGTCAACACAATCTGACATAAAAACGTCTCGCAGCAAACTGTAAACAAACGAATCAACGTATAAAACGTAGAAGATAAAATTAGCATTGCATTCTAATTTCACACGTGTTAAATAATAATGTCCAGATTTCCTGAATCAAATACATCAAAGTCACGAAAAAAGCAAAAGTGCTCAATCATTAAAAATGTTGGGCTCATTGATCATATTATGGTAGCAGACTACGTCTCAATTGTTTTGGGATTAAACTAGTAAACTGGAAGTGCTGTGAAGGTAGCGATAGGTATAACAATGATGGTGAGCTCATTGAAGTGTCAGGGCGCGTCACAATATTATAATTATAATTATAATTATAATTATAATTATAATTATAATTATAATTAGTTTTCCCGTCGTTAGTTTAATAAAAATTCGTTTTGTTTTCTTTTTACTTGAGAATTATGCTTGCGGGTAATTTTATTTAACATTTAGTTTTAGTTATCCGTTTTATTTGAGTAATTTTAGCTGTATGTAAATATCGTAAAGAGGTTTTCAACGTGTAATTCAATTTAAGTTTGCGCATTTTTATACCAATAAGTAATTAATTTGAAATTTTATTTGTCTCTAGGTTCAATACGGATCCAGCAGTTTCTTTTTAATACAATTTTTGTAAAGAACTTTAGTTTGTGTAGTTACAATTATGTAATTTGATTCACACTTTGTTTTTGTATAGAGTTTTTTTTGTATTTGTGTAAATTCAATTTAAAAAAAATATTTTTTTTTTTATATAAATCAATAAACAGCAAATAAAATGAGGAATCTACATACCCACCATCCCTTTTTTAATTCTAAGTCCAAACCTAAAAAAATTTAGTTTCGCATAGCTATAATACAAAAACAAACTTTATTGAAATAAAAAATACTTTATACATGTAAAAAATAGACAACAGTTTTTCTTAAAAAGAAAAAATATGGCAATAAAACATCTAAATTGTTTATACCAGACCATTTATAGGATGATCTCAGATAACCATACCCCTTTGCGACTCCACCGTTTTACCACCTGGGACCCAGAGTGCGCCACGCTCTGGGCTCCCAAAAAGATGGACATGTCCTACGGATAGGTATATGATGATGAAAAGGTCTAAGTTTTTATTACCTTTCAAAAATTAAAAGTAAAACCTACTACAAAAATATAAAAGAGGGTTGGCCGCAGGGTTTCGTCGTGTGGGCCGCTGGGTTTCGTGTTGGACACATGGTTTCGTCGTGTTGGCCGCATCGTTTCGTCGTGTTGGCGGCTGGATTTTGTCGTGTTGGCTGCTGGGTTTTGTCGTTTAGGCTGGTGGTTTTCGTTGTGTTGGCCACTGGATTTCGTCGTGTTGACCGCAGGGCTTCGTCGCGTTGGCCGCAGGGCTTTGTCGTGTTGGCCGCTGAGTTTCGTCGTGTTGGTTGCAGGGTTTCGTCGTGTTGGTTGCAGGGTTTCGTCGTGTTTGTCGCAAAGTTTCGTTTTGTTGGCCACAAGGTTTCGTCGTATTGGCCACAAGGTTTTGTCGTATTGGCTGCAGGATTCCAAAGTGTAGGCCGCAGGGTTTCGTCGTGTTGGCCGCAGGGTTTTGTCGTGTTGGCTGCAGGGTTTCGTCGTGTTGGCCGCAAAGTTTCGTCTTGTTGGCCGCAAGGTTTCGTCTTGTTGGCCGCAAGGTTTCGTCGTATTGGCCACAAGGTTTTGTCGTATTGGCCGCAGGATTCCAAAGTGTAGGCCGCAGGGTTTCGTCGTGTTGGCCGCATAGTTTCGTCGTGTTGGCCGCAGGGTTTCAGCATATTGGCTGCAGGGCTTTGTCGTGTTGGCTGCAGAGTTTCATCGTGTTGGCCGCAAGGTTTTGTCATGTTGGTTGCAAGGTTTTGTCGTATTGGTTGCAGGATTCCAAAGTGTAAGCCGCAGGGTTTCGTCGTGTTGGGTGCTGGGTTTCGTCGTGTTGGAGACAGGGGTTTGTCATGCTGGCCGCAGGGTTTCATCGTGTTGGCTGCTGGGTTTCGTTGTGTTGGCCGCTGGGTTTTGTTGTTTAAGCTGCTGAGTTTCGTCGTGTTGGCCACTGGGTTTCGTCGTGTTGACTGCAGGGCTTTGTCGCGTTGACCGCAAGGTTTTGTCGCGTTGGCCGCAGGGCTTCGTCGTGTTGGCTGCAGAGCTTCATCATGTTGGCCGCAGAGCTTCGTCGTGTTGGCCGCTGGGTTTTGTCGTGTTGGCCGCAGGGTTTCGTCGTGTTGGCCGCAGGGTTTCATCGTGTTGGCCGCAGGGTATCGTCGCTGCAGGGTTTCGTCGTGTTGGCCGCAGGGTTTCGTCGAGTTGGCCGCAGGGTATCGTCGCTTCAGGGTTACGTCGTGTTGGCTGCAGCGCTTTGCGATGTTGGTCGCTGGGCTTCGCCATGCCGGCCACTGGGCTGCATCGTGTGGGCAACAGGGTTTCATCGCGTTGGCCTCTGGGTTTCGCCGTGTTGGCTGCAGGGCTTCATCGTGTTGGCCGCAAGACTTCATCGTGTTGGCCGCTGGGTTTCGTTGTGTTGGCCGCATGGTTTCGTCGTGTTGGCCGCAGGGTTTCGACGTGTTTGTCGTAGGGCCTCGTCGTGTTGGCTGCAGGGCTTTATCGTGTTGGCCACAGAGCTTCGTTGTGTTGGCCGCTGGGTTTCGTCGTGTGTGCCGCAGGGTTTCGTCGTGTTGGCCGCAGGGTTTTGTCGTGTTGGCTGCAGGGTATCGTCGCTGCAGGGTTACGTCGTGTTGGCTGCAGGGCATTGCCGTATTGGTCGCTGGGCTTCGCCATGCCAACCGCTGAGCTGCGTCGTGTCGGCTACAGGGTTTTATTGGTTGCAGGGTTTCATTGTGTTGGCCGCAGGGCTTTGTCGTGTTGGCTGCTGGGTTTTGTCGTGTTGACCGCAGGGTTTCGTCGTGTTGGCCGCAGAGTTTCGACGTGTTGGCCGCAGGGCTTTGTCGTGTTGGTAGCTGGGATTCGTTGTGTTGACCGCTGGGTTTTGTCGTGTTGACCGCTGGGTTTCGTTGTGTTGGCCGCAGGGTTTCGTCGTGTTTACCGCAGGGTTTTGTCGTGTTGGCCACTGAGCTTCGTCGTGTCGGCCACAAGGCTTCACCGTGTTGGCCGCAGGGGTTTGCCATATTGGTCGCTGGGCTTCGCCATGTTGACCGCTGGACTGCATTGTGTCGGCCGCAGGGTTTCATCGTGTTGGCCTCTGGGTTTCGCCATGTTGGCCACAGGTTTTCACCGGTTTGGTCACTGGGCTTCGTTGTGCTGGCCGCTGGGCTGCGTCGTGTCGGCTGCAGGGTTTCGTTGTTAGCGCTGAGTTTCGTCGTGTTGGCTGCTGAATAGAAGCCCGTTCTAAATAAGAAAGTAAAACTTTTTATTGATAGGCCAAAAATTCAACATGAATTTTGGTCCTCAATGTCCAATATCCTATCCTGTGAAACCGAAAAATAAAAGAACTGAAAAAATAATTAAACCACAAATCAGGCCTCTAAAAATGTATAGAAATACTAGTCTAAAATTTAACTGTTGAATTATTTAACAGAATGAAATTTAAATCTTAAAAAAAAAAAAAGGAAAAACGACAATTACGCAATAAAACCATAGACCTAAATACAATGGACTGCGCACTCATGAATTGTGGGTAAGAAGCTGGCAGCAAGAAGAGGTCACATCATCAAACTACATTTTTTCTTCTGGTTGCTGTTATGGCTGCCTGAAATCTGAATCGTGACAAAATTTCTGAATGATGTTTGGTAAATACTGCATTATTTTTTGGGTGTTTTAAGACTGGGGAATTACAATCCATTTATACCTGTTTATGTTTGTTCTTATCCATTTTGATTCAGTTTTTATCTGTTAATAGTTGTTTTCATTCATTAAACTTCTGTTTGCATCTGTTTATATTTGTTTTAATTTGTTTAAATACTGCTTTTAGCTGTTTATATTTTTTTATCCATTCAAAAAAAGTATTTACAATTTTAGAAAAAAGCAAAAATAGCTCATAAAACTAATTGAAACAATATTCATCAGCTAAAATACAAAATTGACAAAATAAAATTGAATTCAGTTCAAGAATGATGAAACAGGAAGTGAGGAGCAGCTCCTTACGTCACTTTCAACAATACCTCTTCCTCATTTAGCATGGGTGCCATTACGAATGCGCAGTCCAGTGTATTTATGTCTATAATAAAACAATTTCAAAAAAGCTAAAAAATGCAAAGGAAAAGTACATTTGCATTTAAAGTTAAAATTAGATGATAAATTTTACTTACATAAAGTGCCGTGCCTGTGCTCTTCACCACGTCAAATCGACTAATGAATTGAGTGACGTTAAAAATTAGGAAATTCAAATGTTGATGCTCCGCGCGCTGATTAGTACGGTCTCGAGCATGTCACCTATTGGAAATTAACTGCGAAATAAAAAAAAATAAAACATAATGACGTTTTAAATCGAAGATTTAGTGGTTGCTACGCAACATAATTGCTGTAAATAGTTGAAACGATGACAGAAAGACGAAAAGCACGCGTATGTCTCACCTTGTCTTTCTGCTATAGAAGATTGAAACCTGGATAAAAACAACTGAAAAAATATTGTCAAGAATTACAAAAAACGCGTGTACAAAAATATTAAAATCAGGAGTGGAGTAAATAGGAATTCTCGATGGAATTTATTTGTGTTGTTATTGGAATCAGCTTAGAGCACTAACCGAAAAACTCAAGACAATTTAAACACTGGCGCCATCTCGAGCAACCCCTAACTAACTTATGCATTTTATTGTAATACACGATAAATGGCCGCCCAGTTCGCCATAAAATCAATAAAGTTTAAAATTGTTTAATTTCATAAAACACATAATACGTTATAGCTGAATTTGTGTGTGTATTTCATCTATTTTTACGTGTAAATTTTGTTTTAAACATGTGTAAATTCATTAACGCAGTAATGTTGCTTTTGTATTCGTATTATGAAAAGAATTCAGAAATCCCTCCTTAGCGAGCAACTGTGTGCAGCGGGTCACATTTACACCTCGACCTGCGCTCGCAATATTTCAAATTTAACTGTGGTTGCGTGGTGGCGACTAGTGAGAAAATTCTCCACCAATGTATTTGTGCCTAGGGGCGTCCAAGCATTATTTGGCACTTGACCCATTCTATCCTTCTCTCTGGGACCCTTTATCATATCACCAACTGTGATCAACAGGGGGCGTCAGGAGTCAGCCAATCCAATGAGCCGAGCAAGGTCAAGGAACCAAGTCTACAACTGCACACTCACATCAGCCTCGCATCAGCAGCAGGAGAGGAGAAAGAATAAGAAAAGAAACACTGTTGAAAAATCCAACTCAAAACTGCTGCTGCACTTGTTGTGTAAGTCGTGTTCATTTATTTTTGCTTTTTAGTTTACTTGTCTTAAAAATAGAAGCCTTACATAATGTGTGATTTCACGTCTTCCTCCAATCTTAACCTTGATCAACTCACCCATCTGTAATATGTTAATTTTTAACAAAAAAAGATAAAATATTAAATTTCATTTCACAAATTCATTGCGACAATTTTCTCTAAAAAAAAAAAAAAAACAACCAAGCGCAAAGACAAGCCTAAAATACTAGACAAGTTTTAAGTAGTTGACAATTTGACTGGAACTGACTTGAGCAAGGGGAGCTTTTGCAAGTGACAGCAGGGGGTAAGGAGGGGCAGAGAGTTAAAAGTGATAAATGTGCGAAAATGGGTGAAACTAAATGGGGAGAAAATCTCCTTATTGATTTTAAGTCTTGACAAGTTGTCAGTCAAATCGACTGTTCGGCTTTTAAACTTAATTTTTGCAATTTAAAATTCAAAAGCAAATGGTGGCTCGTTTGTCAGGGATGGGTATGATTCTTAGCCACCAGGTGAAGCCAATTAATCCATTATCGGATGTCAAAATAAAAAATCTTGACTCGGAAATTACTGGGCGGGTCTGACGCTTGCCATGTGAGGCCAACGAGAATCACGCTATCTGTCAAATAACCTCACTTCCGGTCAATTAAAGCATGACCAATTTTTAACGAGATTTTGCACCGTCTTGTTAACAACTCAAATTTATTATGTCTCACGTGTGAAAGCTTTTTTTTTGCACTTTTAATTTGGAAATGTCAGTAGTCACAGACAACCTTGGATGAAAACGATCATCTCATGACATCACCTGGCATTTAACCGTGCCAACGACTCTTCAAATACATGAATTCAATCGAACGATTGTTTCATTCCTTGAACTTCTGAGGTGAAATTCCTAGTGCTTGAGTCACTGAGAGTTGTATTTGTCTCATTCTATCAACTGTAACCAGGAATTTGACTTCAAACTATACGAAATAGAAAAAAAATCTTAAACATAAAATTTAAAAAAAATGGCTTCGAGTTAAAGAAAAAAGGGTGTGTCAGAATACAAATACCCGAAAATCGGTTTTGGTTAATAACAAAGCGATGGACCGGTTTAAAAATTTGAGGGTAAAAAAAATCAAGTTTGCCTTTAGGGGGATCAACTGCCATCATTAGACTTTTCAACATGTACCTATATAATCATTATTTAGGTATTTATTCATGAAAATGCAATGTAGCACTTGCTCGAATCACTACTTATACTTAGTGGTATCAATTATCGTCTTCATTTTAAATAAATAATCGTTTGGCATTTAACGGATGAATTTTGTTTTATATAAAGCTGTAGTTTAATGTCAATCTGAAACAAGTAAGTGGGAAATAATTTTAACAAGAATAAGTGTTATTGATCCTTGTTTTTTAACAAGATGGAAATCCGCCCGGATGTGGCTATCAAAGAAACAATCTTTTCTAGGATGAATACCTTAACATTAGCATTTCATTTGCAAATGTTCTGTAATCGGTTTTAAGGGCATTCAAAAGCGTAATTTTAAATTCAGTCGGCAAAACATGCGTCGTATTTTGAAAATGCCTAAAGTTTTCCAAAAATTAATTCAATGACCTATTTCAAAGTAAGGTTAAAAACAAAATGTAATGTCAACAGAAAAAACTGAAAAACTGAAAAACCGAGTTCAATACCACCGTAGTAAACACTAACATGTAGGCTAATTCATAAAGTAATTTATACTAAACGGCATTTTAATCAACACATTTAAAACGCGAAAAAACTGCCGATTTAGTCTGTTTCCAGTCGCAGTGCCAAATATGACTTAACGAATGCACCTACTAACCGGGGCAGATTTGTAGCTTGCAGAACCCTAAACGCGGCCTTTTTGGAACCGTAATCGTTCACCTAAGCGTGACTTTGTCAAAAAATATGACACAGCATACGCAGTTGAATTTTTAAACCTCGGGGGGCCATTTACAGGGGGCCAAACTTCTGCATTTACTGCATCAAACACTATAGAATATA
Source organism: Strigamia crassipes (assembly GCA_034683725.1). Classification (NCBI taxonomy): domain Eukaryota; kingdom Metazoa; phylum Arthropoda; class Chilopoda; order Geophilomorpha; family Linotaeniidae; genus Strigamia; species Strigamia crassipes. The sequence goes on from JAQFXT010000160.1 coordinate 24,265, forward strand.
GGTACTACAAGGTACAGTTGTTAAAAATAAAAACTTTCCTTTGGTTTAACTGTTTTAAAGTTAATCTACCAGGAGTGGCATAAAAATCCATTGAGATTTGATGACATCATCATTTGCCAATTGACCAGTCTTTTTTTTTTAATACTGTGGTCGAGGTAAGACAGACAGTTGACCACAATTTCCAGAGCTAGAAGTCCGGACCAAGACTGATGTCATTAAATCTCAATGGATTTTTATGCCACCTGGTAGATTAATCTTAAAACAGTTAAACCAAAGGAAAGTTTTTATTTTTCACTACTGTGCACAAACTCTCTGAAAATAAAATTTTTTTTTCATTATTAATTTTCTTGTCTCGTTAAATGTTTTTCTTTTCTTTTTTCCACAGGCAAAGTTTCATCGTTGTTAGTTGCAGGCGAAATGCCTGCGCCATGTCGGATGGATCACGACACAATCCTCGGTCCTGGGACACATTGCAAAGAGGTTTCACAGAAGTCAGACTTCGAAGAGAAGTATGCCACGAACCAGGTGTTCAGTTTGGTTGTGAACTCTGCTGTTATTATTTCTTGCAGGTATTAATTTAAAAAATGTATAATATCGAACCATTCACATTTATCTCTATTTCTTTTAGGTGATTTTTGTTGCTTGCATAATGGTTGGATTTGCTTTAGCCGTTGCTGGTGGTGTGCTGCACAGTCAGAACCATAGTGAATATGTTGTGTTTGTGTATATTGGGATATTACTCGGTGGTGTTAGTACTCTCTTACTATCAATTCACTGCTACGTGCGTCGAACAAATAAACGTCGACAAAGAGCTATGCAAAGACACACAATTGCAACTTGCCCCATAACTGAAGATGGTGTTTTTGAATATCCACTCACAATTCTTCCTGGTTCATCCACTCAAAGATGTCCACATGGTTGCATACCGCAAGAAAGACCAGTTGAAGAACCGTTTTTGTACCGCTGTACGTCCACTTCAGGGTAAGTAAATAAAGAAATAAAGTATTTTATTGTACCTCATACGGTATTTCATTAATTTGTGCAGGAATAAAATTTTAAGTGATTTGCACAAATTTCTGATATTCTTTAAATAATTAAGCGTAATGAATTTAGATAGTTATATTAGTTGAGATTTTAATATTTACAATTGATGGTCATTTCCAGAGCAGAATATCGGCCGACTGATGTCTATCCGCCCCGTTACGATGAAGTTTGGTCTTCGAAATACCCTTCTCGGTTCCAATATCATGAAGATATTATTTGATGAGGCTTTACATTACCAAGAAAATCTAGAATTTGATTTGTAAAAATGAAATGATTTGTTTGTTAATCTCACAACACAGTCTCGTGTTTTTCCCATAGGAATATCATTAAATAACAATTATCAAACTTTTTTCAACAATAAGTTAATGTGAAAATCAACTTTCAACACTGGAACAGTTTGATGATTGAAGCAACGAGCAAATAATCCTAAACGTACATTTTTCTAATTACTGTATCTTGAGTTAATTAATTTTAAATTGTCATTCGATGAGATTCCCATGAGAAATGCAGTTTAGAGTGAAGCTCAAGGAGCAAATAACCAACGATATTGATATGAATGTTCACATTTTCTCATAATGGAAATATCTTAAACTATTATACCGCTGTCGAATGACAGCTACCAAATGTATCTAGTCAAAAAATTAAGATTAAAAACTGAATTTTTATTTTGCACAGTATTTACACATGAAAAAAAACTTATTGTGTTGTAAATCTATCTCATTTCACTCATAGAATAACAAACATCTAAGTAAATACCATAAAACTACTTCCCTGCACCCCACAGCGTGTGCACAAATGATTTATTGTTTAAGTTTTACGATGTTTATAATCGACAGGGATTTATGACAATCCCCGAAATGGCACTGCTTAAAAACCTACATTTTTTAAACTAAATAAAATCTGTAATGATAGGAGAGTCTTATTGACTATTATCAAATAAATTGTCTTTCAATTATCTTCTTTCAAGCTGAGTTAGACCATTTCCTGTGTCCGCCACTTTAAACACCAGCTAGAAGGCTCGAGTGCAAGTTGTCATGTTCGCTGTTTTATACACAACAACTTTGTGCTTAATTCTGCAACAAGCATTGGGTATATTCTAATGTTTCTCTACAAATTCCTTGTGTACTAAGTACACCAAGATATTTTTTTCAGCGGCCGGCCGAATCAATTATGAAAAAAAGCTCCGCGAGCAGTTGTTTCTTCACAGGCAGGACTACGAGGCAACCAGAAGGCCAGTGGAATATCAAAACCAAACTGTTTCTGTACAGCTGGGACTCCATGTCATGCACATAACAGACGTTGTAAGTATATTATTATTATTATTTATTATTCCCTTTTACAATTTGCGCGCAATTCTGTCAAAATTAATCTGAAATTAATCTGAAATTAATATGTTTTATATTTACTTCCAGAATCCAATAAAGGGATATGTTTTCATGTATGGATGGCTGCAAATGGTTCGAAAAATCTATTAAGTCACAGTTATTACAATCTTTTTTACACAATTTATTGAATAACCAGTCCTGGCATGATAATTCATTCAAATGGAACAAAGACAATTTTGGTGGAATTACTTATCTGAGAATCCCTTCGAACGTCGTATGGAAACCTGATATCACAGTCTACAACCAGTAATTACAAACTTACTACACAAATTAAACTTATGTTATACCGTATTTTGATAATGTTTGATAATCTTTCCACGTTTTATTTTCTGCCTATACTGTATTATCCTGCTACAATCTGTGATATGTCGTTATAAGTGAAATCCCATCTTTAGAGATTTACTGTTTAAATTTTAAAACCATATTTGGGCATGCCTGATTCATGTGAATTCAACTGTGGCGAGACTATACCTTGTTTCAAAACTCCAGAAGGGAGCCTAAGCCACTTAGGAGAATTGTAGCATATACCCCTAAACGCCACAGATAGCAGGGTAATATGCTATTGGTGAACCAAATAATGTTCAATCCATTGTAGTACCTATTTGTTTTTCTTTGGTATCAGTGCATCTTCAGAGACTGCAGCAGATTTTGGTCAGGCATTTGCAATTCTGAATAACAATGGCACTGTTTTGTGGGTACCTCCAATTACCATAAAATTCAAGTGTTCTTTCCACGATCTCCATTCATTTCCATTTGATGAACACGAATGCATTATTAAGTTCGGCAGTTGGACTCATGATGGATTTAGTGTGGATTTAAAACTGGCTTCCAATGATTCAACTGTAAGTACACAATGCATTCAATCTAAAAGTCATTTAAACCAAATAAACCATTTATAATTAAAAGATTGAATTCTAGAGACGTTTCGAAATATCAGTCAATTAATTTTAAAATACAGCCAATAAAATCAACAGTGATCATAAATTTGTTCATGTATATCTCTAAGTCCCTTTGCTCACACTTTAATAGGATATCCTTAAAGATTACAAAACAGCTCACCATGAATGGATAGTAACATCAGTTAATGTAAGAAAAAATGTGAAGTATTATTTGTGCTGTGCAGAACCATATCCAGACGTCACTTATCATTTGCAACTAAAAAGGTGATTGAAAATAATTGTTCTAAATTTCTCTCCTCACCGAATATTTTCGTCTTAAGGGTATCTCCATTTTATACGTTTACGCTTCTTCTACCATCTATTTACATTATGATATTCATTCTCATTGGATTTTGGCTTCCACCAATGGCTGGAGAAAAGTTAACATTGTCTGTGTTCAATATGATCTACTTGGTAATTCTAATGCTCCACCTACATTTTGTGTTAGAAGGCAATTTCTATCAAATACCTGGAATAGGTAAGTTATAATTATAAAAGAAATAAAAAAAAATAGTTGGATCTACTACACTGCCACTTCTTTTTATTTCAGTGTTGTTTTTATGCCTATCACTTATATTTGCTGTTCTATCTCTGGTTTTGGGTATGTTTACATACAATATGACACAAACTCAACAAAACTCTTCTGGATGTGATTTTCTGTTGAAACTGTTGAATGGAAGACTAGGATGGATTTTATGTCTGCCACAAGCCAAAGAAAGTGTAAGGTTCTTTAAACTTTCTACTAAGAAGTTTCAACCCTCTGATCAGTAGCTGTTTCCTCAATAAATACACTAGTCAAGCACCCAGTCAGGCCTTTCACCTCGTCAAGTGTTAAATGTGCAGCAATTAATACAACTGCAACTGCAAGACGAGCCCCACAGACCATAAATCCGCCTCTGGTGGCCCCTGTGGGTTTTATTTCTAACCCTCCGATGTCTATTACCATACTATACCAGAGCATTTTCTTTAATTGCATTCTAATTTGAAATGTTCTTCACAGGTGGAATCCGATTTATTAACATCAAACGAAGCGCATGACAATATGGAGATGCCAGAAGGGGATTTAGAAAAAAATCATACTGATGATTGGATAACACTCGCTACAGCTATTGATCGCATTTTCTTCCTCTGCTATTGTTTCATTTTTATTATTATTGTATGTTACTGTTTCAGTTAAAAATTTCAATTAGAAATTCAGTTAAAAATTAAATTTGTATTACGAGGCCATTACTCACTGTATATATGATTTTATAAATTTGTAGCTTAATTGTAATGTAACTTTAAACTTTTATCAATAAACTAAAAAATCGTCCGTGAAGTTCCTGCGTTGAAAACAATATATTGCCTAGGGATTACAAACACAAGGTCAAATGTAAAGTTAAGTGAACGTTACGTCAGTTTGGTTGAACAAAAGCATTTTGATTCGTGATCCTGTTGGGAATTCCGGGTAGCTTAATTGATAGAACACTATCCGGCAAACAGGGACTCTGAGTGTCATTTCTCCAAAACTAAAAAATATTCTTGGTCGAAAGGAATCCACTTCGGAAATAATTCCCCAATTTTTGAGGCAGGACGTAAAGACCATGAATTTGCTAAATATATCATCCAATATATCTCTCCTATTGTTTACATGAAACAATATTATTGTTGTCTTTTACTGTTTCAGTACCGGAGCAAGTAAAATCATAGAAAATATTGATCTGGTTTGTGATACTTTTTTCCTTGTGATATTGTATTTGTAAGAATTTTTTATTTTTTATTTTTAAATGGCGTTCCAGTTCATGAATTTTTCCAATTCGAGCCCTGAATAAAGTTGAGAATTTTTATCAATAAATTTTTTTTTTAAATTGGCCTAAATTTTAAATTCGGAAAAATACTTCCTCTTTACAAAATGTGTTTGCACAAAATTGGCTATTTTTAAGCATCCTGTAATTTCTTTTCTTTCAGCTAACCATTTTCTTGGAATTAAGAACCGGAAAGTGGTGTTTTTCTTTCGGATTGAAGTAGTAAAAACAAATAATCATTTAACTTAATTGCGAGACATTTCCGATTCCCGAAATTGCTTACGAGGAAACGGATAAAATGATCACATACAGAAACAATTCGTACAGTAAATGAATGGGGGGAAAAAAAAAGCTCAAGAGTAATGAATGAAACCGATTCTGTAAATTTTAAAAAAGGCGCTTCTACTAAAAGTGCTATTATATTTCCATTGCTCACTAGATCAATAAACAAAATGTAATGGCATCTTAAGTATCATTTAATATTATGTAAAAATAAAAAGAAATATTAAACTTTATAATAATAAAATCAAAATACCTATTAGCTGGGCTTCTTTAAATCAAATAGCGTCATTTACCAACCAATTTAGAATGGGTGGATCTGCCACACGCAACGGGTGGAGCAACCACATGGCATTTCCTTCGCCTATTAATCTTAAAATAAAATGAGAAATTCAGTATCTTTCGTTAAAACAATTTAAATGAGAAAATTGACACAAAATGATAATCAATCGATGAATTTAAATCCATTCTAACCTACAATCATCACTAATTCTATTTTTTTTTCCAGTCAACTAACTTCATTCGTTCGACCCTTCGCAGACGGTTACTTAAATATAATGAATATTTCACCAACAGATGTCAGCAGTTGGGCGTGGGCTTGAAATAAATCGAGATGTAAATTAAAGATGTTCAGTTCCCCTTCCACGTGGTAGTAGAACAAATACGAAACACTTCATAGAATTAATTTTTACTCAAAACAATGTTAAATCCTAAAATTTAAATACTTTATACAAAAATTTTACAACATATTTCCTATATCAAAACTTTTCATTTACAAACGAGCATTGGCAGTGATAATGCGTGTGTATGATTAAATGTATAATACCGCGCTTAAAAAGCTTAATAAAATGACTTTTTTAAACATCAACAACACTTTCCGAATGGCAATATCAAATCTACAACTACACAACAACAAAGTTTCTCATTTATGATAAATCTTCCGCACTGTAGAACGATGAACGGAGAGATGGCGTTAATTCCTCTTCTTGGGCCAATGGGGCGTACAGACCACTCGATCCAACACTCCGGTACACACCAGGCGATAAATACCTAAAAAGAAGAAAATATATAACCCAAAAATATTTAAATTACATTAAATTCGATCGACTCACCTGGGTTCCTGTCTGGTTTTAGACATACATGGAGTGGCCACCGCATCGAGTAAAATGACAGGTGGAGATTCGTCTATGGTATGGCGCCGCCGAGGATGAGTCAGAGGCCAACAAGTGCCAGTCCATAAACAGAGGGATACGAGAAGTCCCAAGCATATCAATATTAGAAGTCCTCCACCGACCACGGTGAGTAAAGCATGAGTGGACGGTGGCCAAGGCCGCGTAGCTAAGGAACACGCGCCAAACACTATTAACACGACTCCCGCTGTTGCTAATACGCCGACTACACTCAGCGTTGCACATTGTAAACAGAAAAATAATCGTTGTCGTAAACGAGGACGATTTCCAGTCCCCACTCCCGTTGGCATATTTATTATTATTATTATTATTATTATTATTTTCTTCGGGAAATTTTAATTTTTCTTGTTTTGTAATATCGGTGCATTCCGACAGAGGCCATTTTTCATCTAAAATGTATAAAAAGCAAATGTCGAGATGTATTTTTTGGCTGTAAAGTTGGGATTTACTACGATTGGAATATAAATAATGGATGGAAAGAAGAAATCGGAAGGTGGGCTTTATTTACCCTCATTTGAACCTCATCTTCCAGTGTTGAATGTGGTGGATGCTGCTCTGCCCAACACGACTCATCTTGTTGAATGACGTCATTCAGCGTCACAATTCATTACAAATGTAACGTTGCAGATTGAAATATCAGATAGATGGAAAAAAAATCAATCTTTGCGGATCTTTTTTCATTCAAAAAATTTTCATGAATGTTCGCGCGATACCGCTGAAATAAAAATTATTTCGTAATTATTTCGAGAATTTATTCGAAATTTAGTATTCCGATTTCGAATTTTAAAATAAAATTTTCCACGAAACATTAGCCACTTTGTTTCGACGATAATCTCCACAATTTTTTAATATTTTTATTCGTTTTCCAGCATACCTAACCTTTTATTTAAACGCCACGATCCAACGCGAGATGTCGTTACATACTTCATCTTCCAGTCCAATTGTGTTTTTCTATTCCAATTCAACACCCGATGTCCTTCCAATCGCTAAATTGATGCGTGATGACATCAAATAACAAACTCTACTTGGTCGCTGGTTGGCTGGGTATGTAATGGAGCCTTCGAGAAACTTCTAGTAGCATACTCGACATTCCAAGAGGGTTGAAATATGTCTCAGCAACGACCATTCTCATCACATTTTCGTCGCTTCAAACCACGCTCCACGTTATTCGAGGACGTCTCGCCCGATTCGAATGACATGTTTGGATTTGACGACCCATCTTGGACTTTTCCCAGAACCAGTAGTAGAGTAAGAAAATTTTAACATCTAATATTAGAAACAGAACTCCTGCTTCTTTTTTCGGGTGGTTTCTGGTTTCATTTATTCCGTCAAGTGTAGCAAAATTTGCCGCAAAACAACTCGCAACTGCCGATTTCGAAAAGATCTAATTCACTCCGATCGTTACGTCGTAGCCCAACACGGGGGGGTGGAGGGGCAAAATCGATCGTTTCGAGGCCGGCGAACGAATTCTTCATTTTCCCTCTGCAAACGAGCGAAAAATAATTAATCCAACGTACAGTACATATTTCTCAAACATTTCGTAATCTCCGGTTTCGATTTCCGGTTGCAATTAATTAATTCCAGGTATTTGTTTTGATTTGTTCCTGTTTATTACAAGAACGGCAGTCAACATACTTTTGACAAGATAAGTCAATTCTTTGCCAAGTTGAGTCATATCTTCCTGTTCCTTTGCCAAGAATTTCCTCATTCACGTGACGAGCCCACGTCAAAAGGTTTTGATTGGAGATTGAAAACTAAAAAGTTGCCCACAATAAAAATTTCATTTTCGACCAGTCTGCCGTCTGCAAAGGTGAGAAAAGGTACTGTAAAAACTCGGGGCTCGTATTATATCATCTTAAACCATAAGGGGACGGACAAAAGACAAAAATAATTGGAGGGAAATTGGTTTAAATTGCATAATGCATAGATATTTATAAAAGTAGGTCACCTGTGAAGTGAGAAAAAAAAAAAAAGAAGCTGTTTCATCGCTTCCCTTCGTATATTTTATCCACTAATGTGTTCAAGTTCACTTTCCGAGTTTTAAGTTTGAATATGGTTCGATTGATCTCAGATTACAACTAAAATTCGGGAAAAAAAAAAAAAAATTTTGTGAAAGGAAATTTCAGTCGTTTTCCCGTGTCTGGTTTCCACTTCTCATTTCAACTATTTTTTAACGTATCCACGCAGGAAATCGATCGTAGATTGTATTCCGAAGAGCGGTAGTTTTCCATTGACATGTGGCAAGGTCACTCGTACCAATATGGGTACACACCCATCGCATTTATTGCCTCGGGCTAAATCAAGCCAGACTCAGACAGGAACTGACCAACTTTACAATTTCTTTGTCTCTTAACTTTAACAATCCATCTCTTGGCATAAAAATAGCCGCCATTGTTACAAAATGATTACCCAACAATCTTTAACCGCATGAACAAAAAAAAAAACACGCAGGAGTGCGATAGAGGTAAATAAATAAACAATATATAACTTAACTAATTATTTTCTTTTCTTTTTTCATTTGTTTTGCAGTTTAGCTCCAGTTCATTCGATTCTCCACGCTCGAACATGAGACCAGCATTTCGTTCTCGAAACCTCGACGACGAACCGTTTTTTCGTAACCGGCGCTGGATGGATGACGACGATCCCCGAATGAGTCGCGGTTACTCTCCCGACTCGCATCACTCGCCTACTCCTCAGTCGGGAAGTCCCGGCTCTCAATCGTTTTTCCGGTCCATGGAGGCGAATGGTGGAATCCCGACCCGAGTCAAACACGAAGGTTCCTCGCGATCTAGTACGCCTTCGAACGAAGAGCATACCGAACCAGAATCGCCCGTTCCCGCGCCCGGAGTCGAGAAACACGCCGGTGTCACGTCCAAAGTGAATTCGGGCAATCCGCAAACCGCTAAACGCCAACCCAAAGTACATCATATTCCTATCAGAGTCGAAGCACGCGACGAGGAAATGTCCGGCCAACAGGACGCAAACACGCAGCGAAAAGCCAATTTCAAGCCACCATCTTCGCCTTCGCCGCAACCGCAACAACAATCGCAACCACAATCGCAACCACAATCGCAACCACAATCGCAACCACAGTCGCCGAAAACCGTTCCGCGGAAAGGCAAATCCACCGTGCACATCATTCCGACGCAAGTGAACGGCGATGCGAAAGAGGCGCCTAAAGCAGAAGCAAAGCCCGCTACGCCGCCGCCGTCTTCGGCTAAGCCGACTCAAATGATTGTGATAGACACTACTTTGCTCGATTTGGAACGGCTTAAACCCCAAGTTGAAAAGTTCAAAGGAACCAGGGCTGACAAAGAGTATCTGTTTTTGGATGAAATGCTGACCAGACATTTAATCAAGTTAGATGATATCGTTGCTGAAGGGAATAGTGAACTCCGACAAGCCAGGAAGACGGCTATCAAAAGAGTCAATGACTGTATTCACGTACTCGAAGCGAATGTTGTTGTTGTTAGTCAAGAAGAGGATGCAAATGTTGAAAGGAAGGACGAAAGCGTAGAAATGAATCGAGAAAATAGTCAAACTAATCAAATGGAATGTGATTCTGAAGGCGACAAAAAGGGATCCGAGGAATCGGCAAATGGCGAAGTCGGACAAGAAAATGTGCAAATGGAGACTGAGAAATGCGTGGCCGTAACTGATCAAACGGCCGAGCCAACAAAGGGAGATATTGATATGGAAAACACGAGCAGCGAGCAAACAACCGAGAAATGTGAGCGGGATAAAATGGACTCTAAAACGGATGATGAAAATGAACCAAAAACTTTCACTACAACATTAAGCTTGCAAATCACATAGTGTGAATATATATCGAACATATTTATGAATCCCTAGAAAGTTAGAAACCAATCAGAACCAGTGAATAGAATGCTAATTAAGAAAATTAAAGATTTCAATGTCGGTTCTTTTGGTTCTATTCAATTATTGTTGCCTTAATTTAATTTAATTTTTTTTTCTATTACAATATTAGGAGCATTCAATTTGTAAAAGGAGAAATCGCTTTCATAAGTCATTTGTGACGGAACGCATTAATTTTACAACCAAATGTGGAGAAGGAACGAAGGATTCGTCACTTCCGCCTTCTTTAAGGCTTTTAAGGAGAATAAGTCATTTATTTTCCGAGAATTGAATGCACCTACTGTTTCTTTTTATTTATTCCTCTCCTTTTGTGTTTTGGGGAGTTAAAAGATATTTTTTTTGTTAAATTTTAAATTTCCAAAAAATGTGTGTATGATGCTTTGATTCGGGTTTAATGTAAAACCAAAGAGAAGAATTGTGTTCATATGAAAGTGTTAATTTTGAATTTTAAATTTTTTCTACGTGTTCATTTTCCTTTTTCTTTTTTTTTCTTTTTTTTTGAAACAAATTTATTTATTTAAAAAAAATATATTATTGTTTAATTATCGTGTGATACATTCAAAGGGCTTTTAGATATCTAGGAAAAAGTTAAAACGTGTATAAAAATTGCTTAAGTTTAAGAATTTTTGTTGAATAAAACTGTTGTGGTGAAACCTGAACGTTGGCTTGAATTTAGGTCTTGCAACATAACTAAAGCTAAATTTAGATGCATGAAAAATAAGTGTGCAGCCAAAAAAAATTAAAAGTAAATCTAACCCTTTTTTTAAAAAAAATATTAAGATTTGTTAAATTTAAATGTTTAACAATTTCCATACAATTTTCATGAAAAATATTTTCTTTTACGACGAATTAGGTAATTGGAAGAAAACAATTTCAATTCAATTTTCTCACATTTCGGTCGTTAAAGCGTTTATAGTTTAGAAAGGCAAAAGTCACGCTTCTTTTCACACATTTAAAATTACTAAATGTTTTACGTGCTTGTCAAGGTTTTGTCAAAGGTTAAAAACCTTTGCGCATCATTCAATCATTTGGATCTCGACTGAATATGTGCCAAATACAATGACGTCATTGAAGGTCGTAATTTTTAAAGCTGTACTCAATGTAACATTACCATGTTCCAGCAACATGTCACAACTGCGTAACCAGGTAAAACTCCCATCACATTGTTGTTGATAGATATTGATGATTTATTCAATGTTAAACGTTAGTTATGTATCTCCTTTACTTATGTATATTTTGGCTGGTGGATATGAATCACACGGTTTTTTTTTACTTCTCAGTTGGTGAAATGGGCCAAGTAAAATAGTTCTCAAAAGGGCTCAAGGGCCCCAATAGTCGTATGCGAAGTGCCAGGAGTGAAAAGGTATATGCCCATAAAATTCTCCCTAATGGCACCAGAACATTCAAACTTAGAAAATTGGTAAAAAACCAATTTTCTTGTCGTTGCTTAATTAATCTGTTGTAAAGTTCATCGCAACACATGTCTGTTCTGTAGAAGGTAAACAGGATGGTATACGTCTGTCTATCTGATTGGTAATGCCAAAACCCCGGCATTTACTTGATACTCTGCTAAATGAAAACATGGGGCATTATCACCAGTGATTCGACTAGTACCCGGGTAGTCGAGTATTTTTTTTGCTAATACCCGGCTACCCGATACCGTACATTGGACACACTATGCATTAAGCAATCCGAGTTTGGACGTGAATTTTAAATATATCACACGAGCTTGGCATAAAAATCATGTTAATGACGTGATGAAAATCATCACCGATTTAAATTTCGATCTTAAAATGTAATGGCAATTACCTGCAAACCCAATTCCAGTATGGTCGCAAATTAACGTGCAGGTTTACTTAAACCGGAATTCGTATTCACAATTACAATGGAATTTGTATTTTTTTTTTAACAAACAGTGACGGGGTGCAAATAAATATCAATAAATAAACTTAGAAATATCAATTTTTTTTTAAATAATTCAAAATGATGTAAAAAAAGTGAATGTCGGTTACCCGGTCAAATTACTCGGGTAGTCAGGTAGTAAATTTTTCGGGTACCCGATACCCGACATTGAACACTCTAATTATCACTAAGAATTCATTTTCTCCAGATGTAAATTTCAACTCCCTAATTTCAATTGGGCCCGAGCCCACAGTCTACGTCTGGTATCTTGATGCCAAATTCCAACACTAAATTTCATTTTTCGTACACAAAAAGTCTAAAATTGTTTTACAAGAATGAATAGTGCAATTATCTGTTAATATTTCTAAAAATCATATATTTGTTGCATTTATTTGTCAGTTTGATTTTGGCATCAAGTTACTGAGCACAGAATGGGTCGAGTGTTGGACAGTTTGCTGCCTAGCACGTTATGCTGCCAAGGTCTTTCAAAGTGTGGACGTGACCAGCTGCTGGGCAGCGGTCATCCCCTCAGGAGCACGCTCAAGACAAAGCAGTGGTCTGGGGATTACAGGAACAACGGGTCAAGCAATAGGAAGTAGTGTAACCGGCCAGAAAGTCTTGACGAATTATCGCATCTGACTCGTTCTTCATGTCCCGTAACCACGAACCTAAATTGAGTAATGCCTCTGGATTCTGAGTGATCTAGATGGTCCATGTCCGAAAAAGAGACAATCCCTGCAGTCTATGGCCATGTGGTCAGCCGTCGGTTTTAGGTTGGACTGTTGTAAAACAATCCAACCATTGAGAATAAGTGCCATTTAGATCTAAATCTAGTGTATCTTGTGCGTTATTTCTTTATGTGTAGCATCCAGCGCCAAATGGTCCTCCCCTAACCATGCGGTGTCCATCCGCCACTCGCATGGATACATAACAGCATTTCTGCTAATTATCAAACACCAGTATTCCGGTCATTCTTCTGTGCCTTTACACATACAAAAGAAAGATTTGTTAAATAGACATTTGGCAGATAGGAACGTGGCAGCACGACCTACAAGTCCAGCCCTGATAATAATTTAGTTAAATTTAGGTTAGCTATCCCACATTTTATCCCTGACCCTGTATAACAAAAATAGTAAACTTACCCTACGCTAGTATTTGCCTGTATTCGCTCACCGTCTTTAAGTCGGAAAAAAGAATTTTCTCACATTCAATAAACTGCACAATTTAGTCAATTTCAAGAGTTCCTAGTAATTGTTTTGCATCTGGAATATACAAAATGAAAACAAAAATAATTAAAAGTAAATAATGCGTTGGGTATTCAGAAACTACACTTCCCACCGAAATATTTTATTTAAATTATTGGAAATGTTGCAAAGAGCCAAGGTAACTAAAAAAGTTATTAATAAGATGATTAAATTTAACTGGTTACAGGAATTACTTGTTTCTATATTATGCAATGTTTTTACATGTCGTAAGAAAACCAAGCTTCGCTATTTTTTCTTTTTCTTTTTGTTTTATTTACTTTTTTTTTTGTTCTAATACGATCTTCATCTTTTCAAACGATAAAACACGAAGAAGGGAGAAGTCCCAGCCGGCCAATCCAGTTATAACGAAACAAGTCCACGCTCTTCTTCCTCCCTTTCCAATTCCTCCTGTCACGTGCATTCTCTCGTAGTTTGAAACGACGCTCATTAAATTGTGGCATAGCCTGTTCGCAAAAGCTAAGCTCCGCCCTGCTTCGAATACGTCATACCATCTCAAAGTGATTGCAGCGCCTCTGTTGGTTGCTACGCGACGTCATGAAATAAAGGCTAAATCAACGTTGGAGAAATATAAAAAATAAAATAAATTTGAGCAAAATAAAATTTTTAATGCTATTTATTTATAAATATCAATTTGCTTATAATAATATGTTCGTTACAAAATTTGAAGTTTAATCGTTTTTCTTTTTTTCACTAAAAATAAACAATCGTCTGCTCTTGTCGCATCGGCAGCGCTAGGATGCTTCCCATAATGCTTCCCGATCGTTCGCCACGCCCATAATAAAAATGGCTGCGGAGCTTCGTTCCTGTAGGTATTATTCAGTACCCTGGTGACATTTATTAAAAGGAACATGGCAGCGACGACGGAAGGAGGTAAAAACCCATGTGCGGCATCAATGATCATTTATAGATGATCCATTGCGTTCATTTGCTTATTTTCTTATATTTCATTTATTCATTTAGTCTAAATTTCAGATAATGGTAATGCATGTGGCTTAAATTTTTGCTTCTAATTCTTGAATTTTTGATCCGAAAATTTTGTTTACGCTGAACTCGGCACTAAATGAAAAAAAAATTAAGAAAAAAAAAAACCGGGACAATAAACCAAGTTCTATTATGTTCTATAAGATTAATATTGTTTTTTTTTTTCATTTCAGAAACCATATTACCCGGTGTAAAGCATGTTATTTTGGTTTTATCCGGTAAAGGAGGTGTCGGGAAAAGCACGGTGGCCACAATGCTGGCGGTGACATTAAAACTCAGTGGCAAAAAGGTAAATAAAATTAATTTATTTCTGTATGTACCGTAAAAAACAATTAAATCCTGAATAGGTTGGTATACTGGATGTTGATTTATGCGGTCCGAGTATTCCACGAATGTTAAATCTTGAGAAAAAGGATGTGCATCAGTGTGCTCAAGGGTAGGGAACCCGAATACAATTTTATTCGAATGGATATTTTATGAATTTTTATTTCTCCGGTGCTTTAGTTGGGTGCCGGTTTATGCTGATGAGGAGCAAACACTTTCAGTGATGTCAATTGGATTTCTTTTAGCCAGTCGTGATAATGCGGTTATTTGGCGAGGACCGAAGAAAAATGGTATTTTTATTGATTTATTTCATTTTTTTATTTTGATACAATCAATTTGCATATTTTAATATACAATTAGAGGCTTGGTATGTAGAAAAATCAGAAATAATTTTTTTTTTAATTAAAGATAAAAATTTAACTTAAAAAAAAAGATGGCGATCGAGAAGGAAAAATTATTTAATGAAATGTTTTGTTGATTTAGCCATGATTAAACAATTCCTGACTGATGTATACTGGGGTGAAATTGATTACTTGATCATCGATACTCCACCTGGGACATCTGATGAACATTTAGCTGTCATGGAAACGCTTCATTCATTTCGTCCCGATGGTGCTGTTTTGGTCACCACACCACAGGTTTGTTTTATTTAATGAATTTTAGTTTTATTGATTTTTATTTGTTTGTGTATTTAGGCAGTCGCGGTGAATGATGTTCGACGTGAGATTACATTTTGTGAGAAAACTGGTATTCCAGTTTTAGGTATAATTGAAAATCTCAGTGGGTTTATCTGCCCGCATTGCAAGGTAACGGAGGGAAAATGTAAATTTTTAATCTTTTTTTTTTTAATCTTTTTTGATCTTCTTTTTTCAGGAATGTTCTAACTTATTTTCCAAAGGTGGAGGTGAGAGTTTGGCAAATACTGCAAATATTCCATTTTTGGGTAAGCTATATATTAAATAATTAATGTTTTAATAAAAAATTGTATCGATTTTTCTTCTTCTAAAGGTTGCGTGCCAATTGATGTCAAATTAGCTCAATGTCTCGAAGATGGTCACAGTTTCATAGAAAAATATCCATCCTCAAGTGCTGCTGAAGCATTTCAAACCATTGGCAAAACTTTATTATTAAGTACTAATAAGTGACCGATTTATTACTCGTAATAAATTATCAAAAAAAGTAGCAAAATTAACAACTTTGCGCAAACTTCCAATTTTTAATTATTATCATTATTATTATTATTATTATTATTAATTATTAATTATTAATTATTACTATTATTAATTATTATTAATTAATTATTAAAATGGCTTTAAAATAAATACACGATTTCTCACTGTCCCATTGAAATGAGAAATTAAAAAAGAGAAATACGGGTACAATTTTATTTGCCGGAATATTAAATATTAAAATCAACTTTTTAGGCCACATAAATTATGTTCAGTATTTTATTATAACTTGTAGTATTATTAACCTATTAGCTTTAACAGAGAACTGTTGTAAAACTATTTTTAGGTATTACTTTGTGGCATTAAATTCTGCAAACATTTTTTATATTATTATTATTATTTTTTTTTTGTTTAGTTATATCTGATTTTTGCAATTCGAGTATTCTTTACAAAATTTCCATCGTATGTTATCAAATTGATGTTGTAATTTGAATAAGAAGGAACATTTCTGTCATGTAGCTATTTGTTGTTTATTTTTGTGATATTTTTTGATAAATCAAAAATTTGAGAAAAACAAAAAAAAAAAACATTCATTCACGATGTATTTATATAAATTCTTTTTGTGTCTTTCCAATGTAAATATGTTTGTTGAAGAATGCTGTAACTGCTATTGAGTACGAAATTTCAATTAAAGAAAATTGTAATCATTTAATGAGATTTTATTCATCGCTGTGAGAATTCTATGCAATAAGCTGCGCTAACTCTGAGGAAAAAGGTCAAACTTCTTAAGGTAATCTATAATGTAGCTGAATGCAATTTTAGTAGTCATGGAGACGCACTTGTTACTTTCTGTAAACAAGGTATCTTGTCGTTGCCGCCACATCTGTAGCTGGTAATAGGCCAATTACGTGACAAAAAAGTGGTAAGTTGAAAATAATTTTTTCGTGATAGTTTTTATTGTTCGGTACGCCATTAACTTTTGGTTTTTTTTTAGTTTCTTTAACTTACTTGTAATGTCGTTACAAATTTTAAAAGTCGCTCACTCAATATTGATTGGTTGCAAATGCTTAGAATTAAAATTTGATTTCCATGTTGTGTCAACAAGTGTTGCTGTAAAGCAAAATAAAGGAAGGGAAAGTATTCGTAGTTGTGAATCCCATTATTACATTTTTGCAATATTCCAGTTAATGAAATAAAAAAAGTAAAAACCACAACAATTTTAATATCAAATAATAAATAATTTATAAAATAATCATATTGATCAGAATCAAATCAAAAATTTGATTTGCACTGCAAATATGAAAACACCAATGGGTCACCATAGATACTTTTCATCATATATTTGATTTGAAAAATATGTGGTTACAGTATCATAGCAACATTTCAATTGAAAATGCTTTTTCAAATTGACTATTTTATATATTTAGTTTATTTATTTGGTTCATTTCTATGTATATTTTCAGGAGAAATGGTTGTTTTAGCTTTCATCCAAAGATAAAAAGGGAATACGGGAACACAAGTTATAATCCTTGAAAACATTTGAATATTCAATAACCAAACATCAAAAATGACCGTACCCAAGCAACAAATCACTATAATAGCTGAAGTAGAAAATGGAGACCATTATCCAATGTCATATTCGAGAAAACCAAAATGTTGCACCATGTGTTGCCTCAGTTTTGTGGCTACACTTTTTTTCCTCATTGGACTCTTTCAAACAATTGTAGCCCTCGCATTTGTGGAAGGTAATCAATTCGATCGAATTCTTTTTAATTTTAATTTTATTTTTACTCGATAGCAAGTCGCAGAAACCCCATATTAGTCATGGGCCCAATGTTCATGGCTATTGGTGGTCTGCTGTACATGGGAGTATTTGAAATGTGTCGCACAAGACGACGAATGAAAAAGGCAGCTGTCAATGGAGAAACCCCGACCGAAGGAGAAGTGGAAGGAAATCTCCACATGAATACTGCAAATACAATTATAATCAGGGCTGACCAGTTGCCGCCATACCTTACTCTCAATGCCGAAGACCTGCAACATCTGTCTGCGGATGAAAAACGACGTTTGCTCGCAGCACCCAGCTTACCCCCCGTTGATGTCTGTTCTCCCGCGCCTGCATACTACACCGGAAATGCTCGACTACCACAAAGTCCGAATTATATCGCTCCTGACGACGGAGTACCGATTAACGTAGCTGGAGCGAGCAATCCTGAAGAAATAGGTAACCACCAAGTGTAAAACTTTTTTATAACGATATCATACTGTAATTTTTTTTTTTAAATTAGTACCAGAGGCTCGCAAAGAAGAAGATTTAAGTGAGGTTCCAAACCGAGCGGAATCTTCAAATGCTCAACAAGCTCAACAAGATATTTCCGAGGCACTTACTAAAATACTTCTCGTTGACACTCCCGCAGTTCAATAAATCAAACCAAGTTATGTTAAAATGTTTATTCAATTTGCACAGAAAATGTTTAGCAAACACTACATGTTTTAGCAATGGAAATTTATTTCGATACTTTTTGATTATTTGTGACCGTGATGTCACTAAATTCATTTTGTTGCTATTATCTATTTCGAGTTTGAATTTAACAAGTAATAAGAAAAAATATTTAAAAATTAAACCCATTTTTTAAAAAAAACTGGAAAAAAAATTTTTTTTTAAATACAATAAAAAAAAAAACAATGGAACGAAGTAAAAATAAAAGTGATAAATTGCAATTATTTGGTTTAATAAAATCACGATGAAAAATAAAGTTTTCTCATTAGTTCTTTTGTGAAAATTGCTTCTATTCTAATTCTATCATAATACGCCGTCACTAAACCCTAAAAATCTTACAAACTATCCCGGAGCACTTTTAAAAAATTACTCCGGGAACTATACACATTTCTCTGCCAAAATACCTCATTCAAATGGACGCCATTTTGTTGTCAACAACAACAAATTCTTTTCGCACTTAAAAACCATTGAAACTAAAATTTTCAAAATCCTTTAAATTCCAGACCACAATACCACAAAATCAGTGGTAAATTCAATAAAATGACGTCCAGATTCAATCGAGAATAAAGTATTCCATTTGACATTTGTAAAAATATAATTGGACAAAATAACGTCTATGTACAAAAACGAGGCTGATAGACAAGTTAGTTAATGACTTGCACACCCCATTTAGTAATAACTGGTAAGGATAATACAAAAAAAAAACTATTAAATTCGAAATATTTTTTTGGCACAAATACAGTATTTTTAAGCGTTTTAATTTTCATTTCCTCGTAAATTCTGTTACTACTACTGGTTTCAACGTAAAGATATAAAATGTGTAATAATAATATGTACAAAATTAAACATTTAAAATTGCAATAAACTTAAATGTATTAAGTTAGTCCTTATGTGCGGCGAACCGTCTGCTTCGCGTAGTTTTCAACGGAAATACGACGTTATGTGCTTCTAATTTCTTTATACGCTCACACCATTGAATCTTTCCCAATAATGTAGTCACTAAAAAAATAAAATAAAAATTTTTCATTAAACAATTGAAAAATTTTCATTATTTGAGACCAAACTACGGGTTTTTCATATTTTTTAAACCAAATTTGCAGATTTTTGACCATTTGAAACCAAAATTTGAGGGTGTTTTATCATTTGAGACCAGATTTGAAGCTATTTCGTCATTTTAGACCAGATTTAAAACTTCTTCGTCATATTTTAGATCAAATTTAAAGATGTTTTATCATTTTTTAGACCAAATTTGAAGATGTTTCATTATTTGTAACCAAATTTAAAGATTTTCATGATTTTTAAGACCAAATTTGAAGGTTTTTCATCATTTTTAAGACCAAATTTGAAGGTTTTTCATCATTTTTAAGTCCAAATTTGAGAGTTTTTCATCATTTTTAAGCCCAAATTTACAGGTTTTTTTTAAATTTTTTTTTATAATTGTGTGAGACTATTTGAATTTTATTTTTTGATTTCACCTTTGATTTTCATCCAACTCAAAGTGCAAGTTGAAAAAGCTTTCCAAGAGCAACCCTTCAGTCCCTTTTAAGATTCTAAGCGCTCCACCAAGATTACAGTCTCTATTCATTTTCAACATTCAAAGCCCTTCCACTTGTTAAGCAAAAAAAAATTTCAAAGGAGCATAAAAGATTTTCACCGAAGCATACATAATGGCTGCAACCAGTTAAACTGGACTGGATGCGCAATTCAGCACGATGAGTTACTCGGGTAACTTGCTGTTATTATGAAACCAGGCTCAACCTGTCTTCGTAAAGTCACAACATTTTTTTGCTTAAAAATCTCGTTTGAGCATCCCACAAAGAAGCTAAAACGAAAAATCGAAGCGAAAAAAAAAGATTAGAAAAATCGTGTCGTGCAACTCGTAAACCGGATGTAAACATTCAATAGATTTTTTTTCTCGCTTTCGCTTTAAAAAAGCCAAGGGATTTTAATTCATTCAAGACGCAGCTTGTTTTTCGCTAATGACCGTGAAGGCATGTATAAACATCATTATAAAAAAATTGACGAATTTAATATAAACTTTAAAAATATTAAAAAAAAAAAAACTAAGATTTCTTTTAGAATCGAAATGAAATATTGATCCGTTCAAGTGCGGAGCATTGACTGACTTGAATTTCGAGCCGAAGTTATTTTTATAAATGATTTAAATTTTTCTTTTTTTTTTAGTTTAAAAAGATCTAGATCATGTTTACAGTACGATCGGTTACAAATTGCAACTAAATCAAAAACCTTTAAATTATTTTTGCGTACAAAAAAAGTAAATATTGTTACGCAATTAATGACGTGAAACGCGTTAAATCCAGTTTTATAAGGTAGGAAGTTGATTTTCATATTTAAAGTGTTTTCCCCCCCATTTAGCCGCATTTTATGCATGTTTGCACTAAAAAATGCACACTCAGAATTTGTTTACTTTTTTTTTTAAATTTATAGGTTTTTCAACCGAAAAGTGATTGCCTTATCTGAGTAAAAGTACACAACAGCTTTAAAATTGAATGACTTTACTAGTATTTGTTGTCCTAAACTGATAAGAACTAATCATTAGCTTACTGCCAGCAATAAACAATATAAAAAAATTCGTCATATTGTGCAATTTTCAGTTTAAAAGGAAAGAAAACAAGATTTTGTTGACGATTTCAGTTGTTATTCAATTTACAACTGAAAATCTAATTTATGACTCAACTTATCGTGGAAAAAAAGAAAAAAATGTCGAAATTTATTTTTATCAGTTTTTAAATAAATAATATTAGCATAATTAACCTGACTGAACGTGGTGGAATGATGAGATCTCGCTGATGCCTCTGGCTTAGTAAAAGCGCTTCGTCATACGACGGTGGCGGCGGTTCCTCCACATGCTGAGGCATACAGTTTTCGGGGTTTGGATTTCTTTCCGTTGAATTAGATTCACACACCACTGCGTCATACGATGGTGGCAATGTTAACAGACTCGGATTCCTGAAAGATTAAAGTTAAAAATAGAATAAAATTCAAAAATCAAAATTTTCTTCATTTATTTACTTACCTTTCCAACTCCTGTTGTTGTTGATGTTGCAATCCTTGTAATTCCTAAAAACAAAAAAACACGGGGTATTTACAATTCCACGTTATTTCAAAGTGCGTAATCAAAGAACCCAGTAGGCCAATGTCCTCGCCATATATGTCTACATACGATAACAAATCTCTTTAATCTTTTCCCAAACTTGCGCGCAAAAGGTCGAGCGAGTACGATAACAAACAAATTCTCAAAAATTAGCCCTTTTTTGAGGGGAATTCAAAACACTCGACACTTGGACGGCACTTAGATGTTGCGCAACCATTTCCTGAATTAAAAGAATAATAATTAGTGATGAATTTATACCCTGAGCCAGGCACGTTGTCTGCAAATGAGCGCCATGAAATTTTTTTTCCTCAAATAAAGTACGGTTTTAACAGCTACCATCAAACCAGAACTGATGAAAATCGGGCCGACCAACCACATGTGGCCCAAATTGGATAACATTGTGCCACCTGCTTCATCGAGAGCGAGAACTGTGATGACAATTCCAACTGTGAACAAAACCACTGCAAGGGCGAAGTAACAGTACGAGGTGCAGTCGCACGAGGCCAGAACACCGACATCCTCGACTTCACGCCGCGACCTAATGGACTCCATCGCACCAAAATATTGAAAAAGTTGCCATTATCGGCTCGTCAATGAGCTGGAGCGTACGAAAAGACGTCATTTATGTTGACTTCGCTGTTACACTCTGCCATTTTCCAATTAAATTCGTGTGCTGACATCTGAGGACGATAATGTAAACAAAAGTGTGGACTATAACTATTTTCTTTTTTTGTGACTCCTACTGGCTCGATTTCCTGCGAAACTTTGTTCGGAATTTATTTTTATTTAAAAAAAATTATTTTATGCGTTGAATTGATAAAGAATAAAAACTTTTTCAAACCAAGAAACTAGACGGTATCGATAAGTTTATCGATTTTTCTTTACGATACCGGCGTATTCGATTATTACATTTTTGTTTGAACTTAATTGGTTACAAAAACTAAATAAAATTTTAAATTGTCGGTAATTTTCAAATTAATATTTATGATTTTGTACGCAGTTTTATATTGTTTAAAATTTGCGCTCATTTTTTTCACGAGTTTCGAATCGATACTTTTGATATAAATAATTAACAAATGGCTGACTTTTAGTGGGTGTACAAGCTTTTGTCAAACTAAAGATGGCCAACATTTTCGACCAGTATGAAAATTATTCGCAAAAACCGGCGTATTATGGAGGTGGCAAGAGGATCTCTCGTCCTGAATTGGTAAATTTTTGCTTTACTCGTTTTTATTTCTGTTAATTTTTTTATATAAATAATTATTTAATTTACTAATTAATTTATTCATTTAATTATTTTCACAGAGTACGTCTGGGTTTATCAATGTCGGTTTGGAGACCGATGAACCGATGGTACGGAGAATTAAAATGGATTTTAAGTAACTATATTTCGTTAGATTTCCGTATTAAATTGTGTTTTTAAATTTATTTATTTTTTGTCAAGGCCTCCAGATACTGTAACTCACATGGTCGTAAGGAATAACCATTTGGTGCTAGCAATGGCTAACAGAACATTGTTCAAAATTGATTTGAAAAATATTGAAACTCCAGATGGTAAGTTGATATTAGAAGTGATTGCTATTTTATTTTTAAATAACTTAAATTCGGATAGAAATTGAAATTCCTGACAAAACAACTGGAGTGAAAATACATCAATTATTTTTGGATCCATTTGGGAACCACTTACTAGTCAGTTTATCAGGAAAAGATGGAGAACTAAACAGTAATGTTTTGTATTTTTTGAAAAATTTGAAAAAAACTAAACCGTGTAATAAGATGAAGGTAAACATTCAACTAATAATTGCATGAAATAAATTTCAATTACCAATTAAACTACATTTTTTACATTTATTTTTGTTTATTTTGTCTTTTATTCGTGTTCTAGGGTCACGTTTTGACCGCAGTTGCGTGGAATTATCATAATTCAAAGGAAAACAGCACCGGATCTATTTTATTTGGAACCAACAAAGGTTTAATATTTGAAACTGAATTGACAATAGGTGATGATTGGAACTTATTTTCAAGTAACATCGAAGCTTACTGGAAACAAGTACAGTTTATTACAATTATGTCGCATTTAACTTTAATAACGATATTTTTCTTTAGGTTTTTGATGTTCGCTCGAGTATAACTAGTTTAGAACTGCATAAATACCCAAACAGTGATGCGCAACACTTTGTCTTAGTCACGACACCAAACCGTTTGTATCAGTTTTTGGGTAACGCCTCGCTCGGGTCCGAGGCGCCAGTTTTACAAAGCATATTCAACAATTACAATAACGTTACTATGCGATTTGACGAATTGCCGAGTGATCTGGAATACAGTCAATTACAACTTTATCAGAAAAGAGTTCAAGATTGTCCTTGTTTGATGGTATGGATGACGGGAGCTGGAATTTATCACGGAACAATCGATTGTTCGGGCAAAGCGGGAAAAGATTCGGTGACAATTAACACAAGTTTGATTTATTACCCCGATGAAGATGCCCGAGTTCGACCCATCGCCATCACATTGCTCGAATTTCACGCGTTTATTTTGTTTCAAGATCGATTAAAGGTGATTTGTCTCTTGAACGAGGAGTTGGTTTTTCTCGATATTTTTGCTGAGGTATAAAATTGATTTTTTTTGTTGAAGCCACTAATTTATTAATTTATTAATTTATTTTTAAATTAGATCTACGGAAAGATGGTTGGACTTGTTAAAGACGTTGTCAATGGGAAAATTTACGCTTATTCAGAACGGGCAGTTTTTACTTATAATATTAGCAACGAAGCTAGAAATGTTTGGCAAATTTACTTGGATAAAGGAGATTACGCATCGGCTGAACTTCATTCTGAAAATAACCCTGTCAATTTGGATAAAGTGAGGACGCAGCAAGCGGAACAATTATTTAATAATAAAAAGTAAATTTTTAATTTTTAGGCTTTGATTTTATGTAATTAAAAACATTTTTTATTAATAGGTTTGAGGAAAGTGCGCGATTGTACGCAAAAACGCAGGCATCTTTTGAACAAGTTTCGCTCAAATTTTTAGCAATTGAAGAAACCATGGCGTTGAAACAGTTTTTGAGCGAAAAGTTAACTAGTTTAAAATCCCACGAGAAAACGCAGATCACAATGATCGTCACATGGATTATGGAGTTGTATTTGAATCAGCTGGGAATCTTGAGAGACTCTGGCGATAAACAGTCGGAAAAAATTGCAGCTTTAATCGACGATTTTTATAGTTTTTTAGAAAAACAAAAAGTCATCGACTGTATTAATAACAACAAAAATGTCATTTACAATTTAATTTCAAGTCACGGCGATCAAGAAACTTTAATTCACGTTGCGTTTTTAATGAAAGGTTGGTTTTTTTTTTTTAAAGAAAAATGCGAATATATTTCATTCAAATCAAATTTACAGATTACGAACGGCTAATTTCGTACCAAATCGATAACAGGAATTTTTTTGAAGCCTTAAAAATCCTAGATAAATATGTAGGTATTTTTAATCCGTTATTTTACCTTCAAAAATGTTAATTCGTTTTATTTTTTTGCAGAAAAACCCAGAACTTTTTTACCAATACTCACCAGTGTTAATGCAAAGTTGTCCTAAAGAAACCGTCAGTATTTGGATTAGTCAGGGAAGACGTTTGAACCCAACTAAACTGATTCCTGCGTTGTTGCAATGCGATCAAGGCAGAAATAAATCGCAGGAAGCCGAAGCTGTCAAATACTTTGAATTCTGCGTAAACACGTTGGACAATAAAGATACGAGTATTCATAATTATCTTTTATCGTTGTATGCAAAATTAGATCCGGAAAAGTTAATGACTTATCTCACTTTACAAGGACAGGTAGCAATTGAAAGAAAAAAAATTCAAAAGCCAAAGCGATGTTGTCATTGAAACGTTTTTATCTTTGATTGCAGGATTCTGTTTACATTTGTTACGATTTGAAGTACGCGTTGAGAGTTTGTTCCGAGTATAAGCACGTTAAAGCGTGCGTTTTGATTTACGCTGCAATGGGATTGTACGAGGAAGCGGTTGATTTGGCGTTGAAGGTCGATGTACAATTGGCGAAACAAAATGCTGACAGACCTGAAGATGACGATGAGTTGAGGAAAAAGTTGTGGCTTAAAATTGGTAAAAAAAAATTTTTAAATTATTTTTTAAAAATTAAATGTTGTTTTTTTGGAATAATTTCAGCTAAACATGTGGTGAAGGAAGAGAATAATATTAAAAAAGCAATGGAGTTTCTTAAGGAATGTAATTTGATCAAAATTGAAGATATTTTACCGTTTTTTCCCGATTTTGTCACCATTGATCATTTCAAAGAAGCGATTTGCTCGTCTTTGAAGGAATATAATCAGCACATTGATATATTACAAGAAGAAATGAAAGATGCAACTGAAAGTGCACAAGAAATTAGGGCTGAAATTCAAGCATTTCGAAATAGGCAAATACACATAATCTACTAAATATACTAAATACATTGAAATTTATTTTTATTTAAAAAAAATAGATTTACACGGGTTCATGGAATGGACAAATGTGCCATTTGTTCATTTCCCATTTTGACACACGGGTTTTACGTATTTCCTTGCGAACACAAATTTCACGTAGATTGTTTAATTTCGGAAGTTATTCCGCATTTGACGAACGCTAAACAAAAACGGGCCGGTGAAATTCGTCAGGTTATGTCGCAGATGGCTCGGGATGAAAACAATGCGGTAGCTAGAACGAAGAAATTGCTTATTTCTCGGGATCAGCTGAAAGTGGAGCTGGATGATTTAATCGCTGCTGAATGCTTGTATTGTGGAGAAATGATGATCGAGTAATATTTACGATTTTTATTTTCTAGCAATCGATGTAATATTTTGTTATATTTACAGTTCTATCGACGAACCATTTATAAATTCTGACGATTTTGAAGAGGAGATGAAAGGATGGGAATAACATTGTATTTTCTAAACTTAATATATATAATTGAACTGTGTACATTTTTATTATGAAATAAAAGCATTATAAATTTGTTAGGTAATACTGAGGTCGTTGAATGTCTTAATAAATGTTTTGGTTAGGCTACGAAATCTGATACCCCTCTAATCGTGAGCCAATTTCCATGCGCATGCGCAAATATACCTAAAATGGCGGCTGGGTGCCTTGCCAAAGTCCGCTCATAGGGTCCGCTACTGGAGAAAGAGGCTGATGCCGCCATTTTGCTAATTCGTGTTGTTGATAGTATTTAGTTCCTGTTTTATAAAAGTGATTGTTACGAAATGGGGCGAAAGAAGAAGAAGCAAACAAAACCGTGGTGTTGGTATCCTTTTTAAAAGTTAAAAATTGTAGACAATGCAATCAATTTAATTGTATTATTAAGTAAATAGGTGACGTTAGATGTAGCGAATTGTTAGGCTTATTTTGTTGGGTTATTTTCCTCAACTTGTCTCTTTAGGTATTGTAATCGGGAATTCGATGATGAAAAAATTTTAATTCAGCATCAGAAAGCGAAGCATTTCAAATGTCATATCTGTCACAAAAAGTTGTACACCGGACCAGGTTTAGCCATTCACTGCATGCAAGTATGTGGAGTGTTTTTTTACTTTACAAAAGAAGAAGAAAAAAACTCGGATTGTTCTAAAAATTGCATTTCAAATATTTGCAGGTTCATAAAGAAACGATAGATAAAGTTCCAAATGCATTACCGAATAGAAATAATATTGATATCGAAATTTATGGCATGGAAGGAATACCCGACGAAGATTTAAAAGAGCACGAGAGACTTAAACAAGGAGGCGAGAAATGTAAACAAAAAAAATTAATTGGACTGAATTTAAATTATTTATTTAACTTTTTTAACTTTACGATTTTTTAATTGATAAATTACGATCTTTGTCAATTAAAACGTTTAAATTAATTGAATGATAGGTCTTATTATTTAATTTATATATTTTTTGTTTGATTTTCAGTTCCACAAAACGATGACGATGATATTCCCATAATGAAACGGCCTAAAATGGACGGACAAATGACCCTAAACGCATCACAAGGCCCAATGTCGGCAATGATGCCAGGAATGATGCCTGGTATGCCACCGACGGGGGTACCTCCTACCACATTAGGCATGCCGGGCATGCCAATGCAACCGGGACCAATGTTAGGACCAATGGGTCAAATGACAATGGGACCTCTTGGACATATGCCATCTATGGGAATGGCGCCTCCATTTATGGGCCCTGGGTACAAGTAATTATTTAATACGTCGAACGAATGAAAAAATTCAAATGTCCAACTGTCGTAACTCAATTTCTAGAATGCCTATGATGGGACACATGAATCCTATGATGCCTCCCCAAGTAACCATTCACAACGGGATGAGTTCGGCGCCAAGCTCACAATCACAAGCACCAAACAAACCATTGTTTCCTGCAGCAGCTGCTGAAGGACAAGTTTCTTTATCGGCGCCACCAGTTGGTGCCGATTTCAAACCATTACTATCCAATTCGGATATGAAGGCCACATTTCCAACATCTTACAGCAATGCACCGAGTTCTAGTGGGAACATGACTGGTGATTTTCATTTATTTAATTTAAAATAAAAAATTTATTTTTAATTTTTTTTTAAATTTAAATATTTAACAGCAACAACACCGAGCAATACATCATCAAAGATTTCAGCAACCATTTCAGCAGATTCGACGGTAAAGAAGGCATTAATGGTCGGTGCAACCGGAGCGTCGAGTAAAATAATGCATCCGGAAGAAGACATCTCATTGGTTAAATTTTTTTATTTATAAAAATTAATTATTTTTTTTTGGTTTTCTAAATGTGAATTGTGGAATTGATTGCAGGAAGAAAGACGAGCTCAAATGCAGAAATATCAATTAAGGGCATCAGGTAGCAATGTAGTGACGAATGCTCCACCCATGTTGAAAACAGGCATGGGTGGCGGACCAATGGTAGGGGCACAATCTATGCCTCCTGTTACCATGAACGGTATGACCATGATGGGACCTCCTATGGGGATGCCACAAGGTAAGGATTAAATATAAAACTGTGAAACCCAAGATTAATTGTAAGTACGAGACTTCTTTTAAGAAATTTCAGCCGAAACATTTAATAATTCACTTTGATATTCACTTTGATTAATTTGAACTGTTTGACCACAATTCTTATGAGTTATTTTTATTTTTCTAGGGATGGCCCCTTCGCCCGGTTCGATGGGCATGGGTCCTTATGGCACTCCGCAAATGGCTTATGGCGGACCACCGATGATGGGTCCTCCGATGATGGGTCAACCAAGATTTAGATGAAGGTAGCCACTTGAATTTAAATTAAAAAAAAGAAAGAAAAAGAAATAGTGATGTTTGTTTTAATGAGTGTGAAAATGCTCAATTGCCATTTTTTTTTTTAAATTTTATTTGTAGATGGGGAGGTTTAGACCTAATTTGATATTAATGTGTTGATGATAAATGTACGTAGTAACTGTTTTCTTTATTCTTTATACATAAATTGCTAGAACTAGACATTTAATTGTAGGTAAAGTACTTAAATAGCAGACAAAATTAGTCTTTAAGTTTAAGATGAAAAAAAATGTGACTAAACTGAAATGAATTGAGGAGAATGGGGGGCAAGTATTGATAAATATAAATAAATGAAGTTATCGGTGCAAATAATTGTTAAATTTTGTCTGTTATTGAAATAATTTAAATGCATAAAGATCCATACACAGGTTCTGGCAACCTTTCCTGTTTGTGTAAGGTATTGTTCGCACTACGCATTCCTTCCAACACATTTGGTGGCTCAAATTGAAAATTTAATTTTAGAATGTTTGTTTTGCACAGTTGCGATGTTTGTGTTTGTAGTTGCGAAGCTTTTGGCAACTGGTCTAGAAATTGATTTAAACGTTTGTCAGCCATTTTGAATAAAAGCGACAAGAAACGTGCCGAAATGTGTAGAAAGCAGTGCGTGTTGTCTTAAAAGAATGATCCTTTAATGGCCTCTCATATTCTTAAAGGTAGGAGACATCGTAGATTGTCAAATATATTTTATTCCAAAATGTGAGTTTAAAATTTTGGTTTCGAGAACAAAATGATACCATATTAGTACTTTAGTAGTAACGTTGTATGCAAAATTAATATCTTTTTTTAAGAATAGCTGCTCCCTTTAAATTGATGAGCCAGGTAGGTTTGCTGAATGATTGTTTTCTACCTTTTCTTCAACTACACTTTTCCCTTTATCTCAGTATTTAATTGTAGCGAATTTGTAAAATGAGTGGAAATGTGAAAAGTTGTGTATAATTTTTTTTTATTTTTTTTTATTTTCTTTCTTTCTTTTTTTCTTTAAAAAAAAAATGAAGTTCAGCAAATATTTCACTTAATGCCAACCTGTTAATAGTGAAACAGGTAGGAAGTGAATGTAAAGTAAAAACAAATTAGAAAGAAAATTAAGTGTGAATTGTTTTTGAGCCAAAAAAAAGAGGGATTAAGTACAAAAATAAAACAAAAGGTATGTATTGGAAATTTCTCATTGTAATATTGAAATATGCAACAAAACGTTTTATGACTAATAAAAGTGTTTGATTTTTTTCTTCTTTATGCTTTGTTAAATGTGGAATAAATTGTTTATTGATACGATAAGGTGATCATAAGGGTTTTGATTATTACACCGCACAAATTGATCGTAAAATTTTAACTTTCGACCATTTGATCACCTTATTTAGAAACGTAAATTATGATTGGTTTGAAGTTTGAATTACAATTTGAGTTTATTTTTCTTTGTAGGTTTTCGATTGACTGGAACAGTTCATACACCAAATGCAAACTGCGAAACGTGTTGTAAAAATGTTTTTAATTTTTTTTTCCCACGAATTTTCTTAGCAAAATAAATTGAAACAAGAAATTATATGAGAGAAAATATTTGTTTTCATACATAATATCGAATTCTACTAATGCACGCAATTGGTGTACGAATTGAGACAAATATTGATCAAGTAGAAACGAAATTTTCTCACCAATCGTAATCGGTTTTCAAGTATCGTTTGTAACATATATAAAAAAATTAATCCAGTGAAATGATCCAATTTTGGGTTAATTTTTTATCACATTTATTATATATTGTAATTTTGCTCGGAAATTTGTTGACACTGCGATTTTTCGCAGGCACAACGTGTGAAACTACGTCAAGGAAATGTTTTGAGTTTTGGGAAAAAATTCACACACAAATCCAAGTGGGTGTTGTTGTTATTCCCTTTTTTATTTTATACTTTTTCACAGCATTTTCTAATGTTGTTGGACGAATCTATATTCGTCCCCAACTTCTATCCGAGTGTGGAAGTTTGGCGAAAATATTTGTGAAATTTCATGGAAATCATAAACTTTGGTTAACTTTTGTTCTTACTAAGTAACCATGTTTTTTTATTTTATTTTTTGGCCATGATGGAGTTTGTTTTTGTAGTTGACTTCATTGCAGGAGAAGAAATGCTTGTATTTACTTATCCTCATTACAGGAGCAGAATGAAGGTAAAAAAATACATTACACTATCTTAAAAAATATTAATTTAATTATATTTGTAATACATAACATTTGTAATATATATATATATATATATATTTAAGTGAAGTATTCACAAATTGTAAAATACGCTAATTTGTCTAAGTAGAATTATTTTAAATAGTATCGATGTTTAACTTTTTTGGCATTTCTTATCAGTCAATTAAAACTGAAATCTGTTTATAAATACTTCTCATGGTTTATTATTTCCTTTGGTAATCATATTGAGCATCTTAAGCGCTGTTTCACCAGCATCTGCCGGAACCTAAAACCAGATTTATTATTTTTTTATTATTATTTAGTTTAGAATTTAGAATTACCATATGTCCGGCTTTTAAGATCCAATACATGGCCAGATTTTTGAATGTTTTCACAAATCCTGCAGTGTTATCTGCAGGAATTGCTATGGGTGACCGTTTTGCATCGTTAAATTGTTTTATTCCTAACCATTTCAATCTCTGGATCCATGCACTGGTGCCTGAAATTGAAAGAAACAAAATAATGGAAAATTTTAAAAATATAACCGGTCAAAGTGACTATAGTCTGCACCCGGTATCCTGACACCAAAATCAAACTACGCACATATAATAACGGGTAATGAGCTACAGTTAATCGTTCGCAATAAACAATTTTCGACTTGTGTTTTCGAGCGCGGTCTGTGGTTGTAAATAACATTAGAATTTACCAATTGTATCCACGATGAGATCCAACTGGCCCGTATACACGACAATTGATAATCTAGTTGTATTCAGTAGCTCCTCAACTATAATTTTTTTTTTTAAATATTGAATCAAAAATTTTTTTTTTCTATTTAATTTATTTTGTTTGTTACCAGTCTTGACAACAGGAACCATAAAGTCTTCGCTTAGCGCTTCAAACACTTGACTAGATTGACCACTCCATGTAACATTCTTTGGAATAGTCCGCAGCTTTTCCCTAATTTTTCCATTCATTAGTTTATCTAGTTTATCGCCTTGAAACTGCAAGACGTGCAACTTGTACATTTTATCTGTGGAATGAAAATAATTTTAAATTAAATATTTTATCGACACGCTTGGTTTCATTACTTAGGAACTGGTCTTTGAACTTGTAGGTTGAATTTCCCAATTGTGTCTCGTCTTTTTTTAGAATGTTGTAGAAATTAACACCATTTGTTTCCTTGGAAAAAATAAAAATCGTAAAATATATAATTATAAATTTTCACTTTTTCGAAAATTAATCAAGTCGTTCGCAGATGTGAAACAGATGTTATTTTTTTTCAATAAAATAAAATATGTGAACATACCTCCATTACCGTCTGCTCTAATGA
Organism: Strigamia crassipes; assembly: GCA_034683725.1. NCBI lineage: Eukaryota > Metazoa > Arthropoda > Chilopoda > Geophilomorpha > Linotaeniidae > Strigamia > Strigamia crassipes. Next base: position 56,860 of record JAQFXT010000160.1, read on the forward strand.
TTGAAATAATTCGGTTGCCTTCTTAAAATCGCCAGAATCAACCGCCTGTTTGGTTAGATTAGCTGCCGTATTTACGGTAGATAATCCTTTACTATCCAATAATGACTAGAATAATTAAACACCACAAACAAGGAATTTAGGTCAGTTTGCGGTTGATACAGAAAGAATTTTAAAAAAACTGCTCATCCGATGGGATGTCTAGCCGGCTGTTTAGTAATTATTACTTACGGTGCTGTATAAGTATGGTCCCCAACTTAGAACGCTATCAACTGGCGAAATCCACGAATCTCCTAATGCGACGCCTTTGAAATTACATATTATCGAACCTTTCATTACTTCTGCTTGTAACTTTTTGGCAAATCCAGCAGCCATTTTACCACCGTAAGATTCGGAAAATATAAAAAATGGAACTTTCTGTTTAACGAAATAAATACGATTTAAGAAACTAGAATTTTTATTTTTTATTTTTTTTGGTACTTGAAATTCCGGCAACTTTTTCAAAAATCCGGCAAGAAAAAGGAACAAGTCATTGGCAATTTGCGAATTATTTCTTGCGTAAGCTGAAGTGTTTGTAACGTAGGAAAAACCAGTTCCTACAGGATTATCGACAAACAGCACATTAGCGCTGTCCACCTGTGGAGAATTTTAATTTTAATTTATTTATTTTATATCGAATAAAAATATTCAACTTAACCCAAGTAGTTTTATTCCGCGGTAGTAAATCAACGGTTAATGGTCCAATTTCCATGAAGTTTCCATAGCCGGTTGATGAAGCTCCAGGACCTCCCTGAAATTTTAATATTTTTATCAGAAAAATATAAACAAAGTTGGAATTTTTTAAAAATAAATATGCAAACCTGCAACCACATAACTAAAGGATCATCCGTGTACGTCCCGTTGGTTGTTGAGTAATACAACCACCAAAATGTGTTGGCATTTTCTCGTATGTTTACATATCCCCACGTTTCTTTGCCGGCTTTTATTTTTTTACCTGAAATAATATTGTTTATGTTGATAACGTGCAATTATTATGCATTCATTAATATACCTTCGGATTCAATCAATGATGTTACGCTCAAACAACACAAGGCAAATAATAATTTACTTCCGAAATTCATTGTCAGCCGGAGAAACTCGCAGGTAAATAGAAAAGTGAGAATGAAAATGTGAGTTTGATGTTAATCATATGACATACCGGTAGTTATGTTACGCAAGTGTGTTATACGTCATATTTATGAAGTTAAAAGCTTCATCATTGGTCGAATGTCAGTTGTTTTTCTATGATTCGTTTGTAGGATGGAAATTATTTTTGTTGGATCGTGATCGGGAATTCTCGACAATTCCTTATTCACAAGTGAACTAGAAATAGATTTGCAAGCGACTCCCATTTTTTTTGAAGCCATGAGCTGATTTTACGTTTAAACTTTTTTGTTTTAAAATTATTTAAAATGTCAAAACATCAATCAAAAATTCTGAGGTATGTTGTAAAAATATTCTGTTTAATATAATATTTTAATCTATTATTGTAGTGGCGCCGAGTTGATTGAAAATCGCCGAAATGCTGGTAAAAATAACTCTGAAAACGAAACGAAAGATTCAAAAATTGAAAAGTTTTGTAAGAAATTCAATGACGTTTTGAGCGAAGAAAGAATACAAAAACTGTATAAAAAATTATTGTTATTATTACTATTTATGAACCAATGTTTAATTAATTTTTAATTAATTTTTTTATTGATTTTATAGCGGTGAACTTTCAACCGCAATTTATAACGACGAAGATAAAACAACAGAATTGATCACGCACAAAGGAAAATTTTGGCTTACAATGGGCTATAACATCGGAAAAAGAAAATTTCTTAACGCTGAAGAAGTTGTTTTTCTTTTGGAAGCGGTTGTTAAAATGATTAAAATATAATTAATCAATCACTGATGAATTTGTTTTCAGAGTCAGCTTGAAGTACGACGTAACAACATACCGATTAGTATAGAAGAAGCTCATGCGCTTTATTTGAACACGCAAGATTGCAGTTTAGAAGAATTCCAAACGTTTTCACACCTAACTCGACTGGGATACGCAGTTATAAGGCACCGAAAACCTACAAACTCCGATGAAGAAGAAATTACAGCATCAAAACGAGGCATCGAGGAAAATTTAGGTTTATTTTAATTTTGTGATAAGTATTTATGATGAGATTAATTATTTTACGTTTGAATTTTATAGAAATAGAAGTAGCTGAGAAGAAAAGAAAACAGTCTTCCAATGACCAATCAGAAGTTGAAGTTGATTCGGGCGGTGAAGCATCGACGTCGAACCAAATACGAGATTTTTCCGACTTAGCTTTTCCTAACTGTGCTGCAAAATGGAAATTTAAACTACCAGTTCCATCCAGCGATTTATTACCGCCGAATGTTACGATAACTGAATCCATGTGCTCAGTCAATCTTTTCGCGATTCAAAACGAGGCGCTATTTCATTCGAAAAAATGTTCTCAACGCAATAACTTTTATTCTAAAAAGAAGAAGGATGACGTGGAATATCCGAAACTATTTAACTGTAGCCATACGCGTAGTCGCTGTTGGTCCGAATTCAAGGAAGAAATGAAGAATGTAACAAATTACCCAATGACTTCATTAAGCAAACCAAGTTACAACGTTAAACTTTACACTGCTGTAGAAAGTCAACCGTGGGGTTCGACTTTTCCTAAAATATCGTACGATGTTTATTTACCGACTGAAACGTTTACAAAAAACGGTGCAATGCTGCCGAATCATCGTTTGATAGTCACAAAGTAAGTCACGTGGATGGTTTAAAAATTTGAAAACATAGCAGATTTGTAATCAATATTTTTTGTGTAGTGTTACGAACCCAATGCCTAATTTGAATCAACTAATTTCGTTACAAAATCAGTTTAATGACTCTATTCCGATTCATTATTCTGTTGTGAGCGGAGGTGAAGTTTCGTTTTTCTCGTTGCCTTGCGTGGATATTCCGAATTTAAAGTGACAAAATGTTAGGTACAGTAAACACAATTTGCTTTTATGATGTTTTATATTCTCTTAAAATGATATTTATTAGAATTATCAAATAAATCCATCAATAAATGATAATTACATTTTTATAGAAAAATTATTATTATTATCATTATTATTACTATTATTCAATCGCTCAAAAACTCAATTAATGTCTGTGATAAATAATAAAATATATTTCAGAGAAAATTGTGCGTTGGTCTGTTTGTAGTGGCAACAGTTGCCACGTAAGAGTGTTTTACTTATTGATATCATATGGCATCAATTTGGAGATCTCAAAACAAAACATAAACATTAAATGAACCAAAAAACAATAAACGATTTTGAAATGTAAAAGATTGGCCTTGAACGAGCTATACCGTATTTTACTCGTTTATATTTAAAATACCTTTCACCTGTTTCGGTAAATTAGCTCAAGTTATTGACACATTCATCTCATTACAAGTCAAAACTAAGAAAATAGCAATTTCTTACAACATATTACAATTTGTATTACATTAATGTGGAAAATTTTAGAAACCATTAAACATTTCTTTTTACTTGGGAACTTAATTACAAACAAATACTGTTATTGATTTGGAAATAAAAACGTAAACAGCGACAAGAAATGACCTCAGCTGTAAAAATCAATTAGTTTAGTACACTGTAATGCTGTTGTCATAACAAACTAATTGATTTTCAAGTTTTACAAGTCATATGTAATATTAAAGTTTATTCCACTGCCTAAAATCGTGAAAAGAAGCTGCGAAAAATAAGTTGATACGACTGTGTGCAATTCAACAGGTTTGAACTTATCTACTTATCACAAATTTTATATAGCCACATTAAATATTAACATATTTATTGCTGCAGCACTTAAAAAGAGTAGTTTTTATTGCAATAGTTGTTTATTTTGTGTAACGGAATTTCATACAGTGTATGAAAGTTCATGTAGATTAACCGCGTTGTTTTTAATTGCGTAACGGCATTAGTAAAAAACCGATGTACTTTTATGTTGATTTATAGGAAGTTATGCTCCAAGCAGTACATGACCCTAATTCAAAACGAGCAATTACAATGCCTGCAATTATTAGTACCGAAGATGGTTTTTTGGGACATCAAAGAATGAGGGAGTTGGAACTAAGAGTCAATCAAACGGAACAGTCAAATCGTGCGCTGTTGGAAGAACTTGCCAGATTACAGGTAAGGGTTTTAACGAGCTATAATTTTCTTTAAAACATCAACTACCATTAATATCACATAAATATCGCATTAGTATGAATAAAATATTAAAGGTTTGATTTTTAGGCTGTCCAACGAAAGGTTTATATTTCGTTCGATATCTTTATATATCGTTTTCTAATTGATTATTTAGGTTTAATTACCGCAATAGTCTTCTCTATTTAAGAATTACTAACAAAATGGATACATATTTGTTAAAGTTGGCTATTTGCACTGTAACACAAATGGGATTGCGGTATTTATGATATTGATCTGCGGCTTACTTGTTGAGGATCTGTGGTCAAAACATATAATTTTTTTAAATCTAAAGTTTTTTTTTAATTTTTGCTAACAAATCGATTTTGAGTTTCATTAGTCAATTCAAAGAAATTTCATTTGTTCTATTTTTAGAACGACTACAGAGTTTATACGAAAAGAACGGAGCAGCTTCTCGAAAATGAAAAACAAACGTTGAGTCGTGTCGAACAGACGAATCAAATATTGCAGCAAAAATTAAGCGACTTAGAAGAAAGAAACAGAAGAGCGGACCACGAAGTTAACGTAACTAAAAGTGCGTTGGCGCAATTAGTCACCCATACTCGGGGCGTTGAAAGAGCAGTGACTTCTTCGCAGCAAGATTTGATCAACAAAAAAGAGCAAAGCTTATACAGGTACATTATCACACAAATCCTATGTATAACCACAACTTTACCAATTTGTCCATTCACAGAGTGACTGAACTAAATCATCTGTGTTTGGAGCTTAAAAGACAAGTGGATCACGAGTCGAAAGTGCGCACTGCTGCTGAACAATCACTTTCTAGTAGGTGAGTATTCCGAATTTAGAGCATATAATTCTAAATGGGAACGATACGATAGGTATTATTGTGTTTAGGATAAGCGAATTGACCCATCTTTTTGCCGAGCAGGACCGAAAGCGAGAAGAAATGATTCGACTAATTGAAACTCGTCAAAGAGATTTCACATCTCACACCGATGCTGATCGCTATAAAATACAACACAAAATTGACCAAACTCTCGGTGTGGTAACCAATAATGTATCTACGGTGCAGTCAAAGCTTAAACAAGAACTAGATGAAAAATTCTACACTTTAGAAAGGGTAAGTAGTTTTTATTTAGATAACAAGTTCGAGCATTTGCACATTCGCTGAAAACCTACAAGCAGTTTGAGTCGTAATTTTGCAGCAAATTGCTTCCGAACGGGAAAACAAACTGCATGACCGAAGTCTGCGAGATGAATTGGCAAGAAGAATTCATTCCAGTAAAAAGAAACTAGAAGACGATGTTACTGCGGTGTTTAACAAATTAGACGTAAGGAGAAACATTATAAATGTTTTATTTTTCGACTCTTAAGAAATTATTTTACATTAAAGGGTCAAACTAAGGACATCGACGTAAAGATCCGGGAGCTTTACAAGGCGACTAATTTACTCGATCAGTCGATTCAGCATGTGCGAGAACATTCGGAACAAATAATAGGAGCCGAAAGTAAAGCTAGGTAAATGTTGACGTACTATTTTAACTGAAATGTACGTAACAACTGAATCATACACTAGTGTTTCTAATTTCTACACTGTTTTTACTAAACCGTACACTAAATACACATGAATTTGAATGTCACATTAAAATAAAGGCAATGTACACAATCGCAACATTCCACTACTTATGCTTTTATGGTTTTAGATGGCCTACTGCGTTTATGTTTCTTTCTAACTGGCATAGATTTTGTCTTCCGGTGACTCTACAAATAACCTCTCGCTAATCGCAATACCAACAATGTGCTTACACACGTGTTTTGGCTAATATTGGACAAGCACAAGTACCTTCATCCCACTTTTCATTATTTATCATAGTCAGTGACGATTTCTGATATGTTTCAAAGTGTCCCTAATATATTTTGCAAAATATTTTGGATAGGTGGTTGAATGAAGTAACGTTTTTGATTTCCACGACTACAAATCTTGACACTCGGTTTGGCTCTTTTCCAGTTACACACTTCGGTAATAACTTTCAATGCACAAGTCGACTTGGCATTTACGGTGTCTGGTTTTCTTTCGGAAGACCAGTCTTGGACAATTCATTTCAAAATTACAAGAAATCGATCAACAGGTTAGCTTATTCCAGAGAGTATAGTGTGATTTAATCGTATTGTTTGTCTTTTGACTCGCGTTCATTATTTGTGCATGGAGAGCCAAGACAATGTCCGAGATGCCATCCAACAAAACGATTTAAGTATTCAAAATAATTCAAACATTTTTCACGATTTTCCACTTTTTTATGAATAACTCTTTTGCTACATCGAACTCTTGCATCTTCTTATCCCTAATCAAGCCAAGTTTTTTCATTGACAACATTTCTCTTTAATCGTTTGCAATCGTTTTAAAGTATTCTACATTCAAAACGATTAAACCAGGTAGTGAAAATATGTAAGAAGTGAAAATAGTGTGTAAATACAAGTTATGTATGATTCAGTTTTTTTTTTTTTTTTTTTTTTTTACGAAATTAAGCAAAAATAGTGTACCAATAATATATTCCCTACCCTAAAGTACTGACAATAAATTGTTAAATCCTGATTTAACTATCGACTCGGGCACATGTTGCTACTTGTAGGAAAAAGTCGGAAAAAGAAATTTATAGAAGATTAGAAGAGAGCGAAGACAAAGTGAAGTCAGGTTTGGCGTCATTGCTCGACACGGTCAGTTCTGTCAAGAAAGATTCGAGTGGCAAAGTTACCGAGGTACGGGTGCGAGTTTAAAGTTTATAAATGGTAAATGACTTGTACTGGTATGCTGCAATTTTAATAAACCAATATAATTTTACCAGTACTTGTCAATGTCAATCGATTGTTTTCATTGTGCTTACGTTAAACAGATTAAACCGAAGATAGAAACATTGGCATTTTCACACGAGCGGCTCCAAAAGCAAATTGAAGAAGTGCAAACTGATCTTCGTCGATTGCCCAGAGAAGTACGTGGTATTCTCTATAAGGATATAGTTTTTAATGAATTTTTTTTTTAATTTCAAGGTATCTGATCTGGAATCTCGTATAGAAAGAATGGACAGGTAGGAAAAATGTATTTTTACAAATAAATCGGAAATTCTCTCTCACGGGGAATTTGCTGCAACCAAAATCCTCATTGTGTAAGTGGCTAATTGGAAATTATTTTCTTTGACAGAGGATCTGCTAACAAAAATGCCGTAAGAGTTCAAATCCAAATAAACAAGACTTTGTACGCTTACATTATTATGACTTTTCTAGACGAAGAAAGTTCAAGATCAAATAGATAAGGTAAATCCTGTTGTAATTGAAATTTATTTACTCGTTGCAACTCGTGAATCATTGCTTCAGACACAAACCAGTATAAGAAAACTAGCAGAATCAGTTCAAGTTGTGAAAAATGTTTTATTGGATAGAATAAAAGAAGAAGAAACAAATGTAACGTGAACTAAATTGATGAATTAATGATGAAATTCACGTACTTTTCGTGACTTATGTTTCAGAGACTAAGACAAACTAGCATTCTGAAAAGCGAGCTGCTGAAACTCCGGTCAAGATTCCAAGAAACGTTTGAATGAAAAGCACAAAACTCATTGCACGTGTACACATTAAAAAAAAAAAAAATAGAAAAGATTAACATGTTATTTTATGAGAGACGAAGCTCAAATATTAAATATTGAATCAGTTGCCACTTCTCAAACTGTGTCAATAAAACCCCTTGTGATAAGTGTTTTTTTTTCTCTTTTTATCAGTTTGTAAATTAACTCGCATTATGTCCGCTCTAATAACCGCGCAAGCAAAACATCAACAGATGTTTCCGTTCGGAAAATGCAAAACAAACAAATTTAGTCAAGTGCTTTCTTCCATCCATCCATTAAAAAATGATGGAAAAAATTAAAGAGCAATTCACATTCGCGTGAAATGTCGAATAAGAAAATTCAAGTTTTCTTATTTATTTATTTTTAAACTTTTCAAAGTCTAAATTCGAGAGGGATTATTCTACATCCTAACGTCCCCCAACAGGAAGCCATAAAAGGCTTTTCTCTTTGTAAAAGCGTTAAAACAAAACCGTTATTTAACTTTATCACTTAATACTCTAATGAAAAAATCCATTCTAGGCCTTTAAACTTGTTGCAACATAACTGCTCAGTGCTCATGCGTCGTATTCGTACGATAAGACTCGATAGTTTGTCAATTTTAACCACCGAGTTCGAACGGCTGCACTTGTTTTCCTGCCAAAATGTTGTCGTGCCTTTCACTGGAGACTCACAAGGATGAGAATGTTATGTGGAGTGGTTTAAGTGAGACAGAAATTGGCATTAATCCTGTTTATTACGAAGAAAATAGACCGGATGAAATCCGCGGTCAGTTGTTAGGAGTAAGTGGCAACAGACTTGACGACATGTCGGAGTACGATGATTTTGTAACGGACGAGGATGAATTTGAATCCGATTTTGAAGAGGACGAAATGGAATGGGATGAAGAACCCGAATCAACTGCAACTTTACTCTCATTCGCAGCATCCGCAACCAATGACATTCGGCATTTCTTCAACCGAAATCAAGGAAGTGAAGATTACTGCGATGTTTTTGAGGTAAAAAAAAATAAAAAAATAAAAAAAAACACGGAAATTACCGTACATTTTTATAGGTTTATTCGTTTATACATGCATTGATTTTTTTAGGATCGATTCAAGTCTATGAAGTCCGGAAGAGAACTTTATTATGCGGATTTGTTAGCTGAAATTGGGTCGAAGCGCGAGCGCTTCAAACATCCGACTTCGAAATGCACCGCACCTGCAAATGGACACACGATTACGACACCGTCTGGAAAAACTGTTCGCTGTCACTTGCCGCATCAGGGGCAACTGGATGTTAATTTTGGTTTAGGTCCTTTTCAAGAACTTTTTGATAGCGTGTTGAGAAAGTCGCTCATCCAAGATCGACAATGTGAACCCATTATGGTTTTAAACTCTAATAAAACTCACGTCTCGATCTCGGAGGAAGCTGGATTGCACAAGTTTCCAGAATCTTTGTGGGAAGAACCGAAACATCATCAAACGTTGGATTTTGAAGATTTGTTAGCCGATTGGACTACGGATAATTCTGCGTACGATGTGTGATGCAATTGCCCTAGATAATTGTCTGATGTTAAAAATGTATGATAAGTGAATGATTTATAATAAGATAAAATTTTTTTTTAAATTGAGATTAAATGATTGAAATTTATTAATTGATGTTTAAAATTGTACGTTTTTTTTTATTTGGCTGGAGTTTGTTGTTTACTTTGCAAATTCGAGTCATAAGTCGAATTGTTGTTCTTTCTGCTTGGCAGGAGAAGAAATCATGTGGGGATAATTGAAAAATACCACAATATCCATGGCTGTCTAATTAGGGTAATTGAGCAAAGCCCGTATCGAATTCAGAATAATGACTCAGACTCGAGTTTTGAGTGATTACAAAACACACGTGTTTTGTTAATAAATCTTTAGGTAAAGAAATTCACTTAAAATTTTGTTGCAACTGAATTTGAATGTAAAAGATCAAAGATGTGGGATTCACTAAATTTGGTTCGCTATTATTTTATCGATTACTACTTGAAAGTAAACAAACATGATTACATATCTTTGACGTGCACGCGATCGGTTCATACCGAACTGGGTTACCATTTCTAGCTTTAATATTTACAGATTCTCTCGAGATACCACTAGCAATTTATTATTAAATAATTTTTATTTGGTATGCAAATGAGCGAGCAAGTATACTTGCCTGCTCGCTCATTCGCATTCGTTTTCTGTTTTTAGCGCAGCGTGTGCTCGAGTATCATCTGCCGTTGGAAAAGAATCACACGATGGTATAGGTGAGTTTACGCATGTTTTACTTACGTTTAATATTTTCAGTTCGATATTCCGTGCTTTTGGTTATTTTTTTCCGCGGTAGTTGATTTCACTTTACTTTAACCGCGCACATTAAAAAAAACTATTGGTTTAATTGAACAGATGCAACCATGTGTAATTTAGTTTTGTATCCTAAATAACATAGCTGTTTTCATTTAATTTTTTATTGTATTGAGTTAATTAACAAAAGCGTAAATACGCATTTTAAATTACCGGTATACAGTGTTTCAATTTTGTTTTAGTTGTATCTGTCGTTTATTTAATTGCACATTACTTTTTATTTATTTACTTTTCTTCGTAGATTGAAGACAGATTTGATTCCAGCCACTACAGCGTTTAATTTCTCTTTTATTTGTAGTTTTTAATGTTTATATATGTTGATTATACTTTATCTGTATGTTTTCATAAAAATTATTTTTTTTTTATATATAATAAAATAATGTACCTAACCTAGTTATACGTTTAAAAGTCTTTTTTAAAGATGAGTTTGATGTAGTCCCCGGTGGCTTGGTGGTAAAAGCACCTGGTTTGGCATCCAGGAGAAACTGGGTTCTACCCCAGCTGGGGACTATACACAAAATTGTTTTCTTCAATCGTTAATTCGGTAGGATATAATCAATTGAGTGTTTGTGA
>JAQFXT010000161.1:0-67108 GCA_034683725.1 Strigamia crassipes
TTTGTATATTCAAATTTCTTGTTATTCCAGGTTTATCTTAGTACACGTCGTGGTACTTGGGTCATGAATCGAGTGTCCGTAAAAGGTTACCCTCTGGACTTGGCGTTCATTAGCCGTTTTTCTTTTCAACTGGTGGCCTATATGCCATGGACCATAACAAATTCAGCCATAGAAGCAGTGGTAAAAATTTGAAATAGCGCCTGTGTTAGTGATAACTAGAAATGTTGTGAAAAAACAACTGCGCCATGTCGTTGTGCAGGAAAACTTCTACTTAATCACAAATAATGATCGATTTTTGACACCCTGACTAACGGAAGTGGCATTATGACGAATGTTTACACTGGGGACACGTTTCTCCCACAGTCCCACTTAAGGCTATTAGGCTTAGTGTGACTTCGGAACCCCAATCTGGGGCCCTTTTCCGCTACCTTTTTTGGGACCTTAATATAAAAAAAAATCTTCGAAAATAATTTCTAAAATTCGTATTATTTTTGTAATTTGAGGGTTCCTGGAAATCGCGCGCTGTTTGTGCTTATGTCTAAATCTGCTCTCGATGTTCACTCCAAAACGTAGTAAATGTATGAAAAACATTTTTTTTTTATTATTCATAGATGAATCACCGTTTTGATCACCAACTGTACCAACTCCGTCCAAAACACAGGATATTAGAGCAACACATAATGGTAAATGATGACTTGCCCAATAGAATTGCGTCTGGAACTCTATCAGTCAAAAGCGACATTGATCACTTCACTGAAAATGGGGTCGTTTTCAAAGGAGAAGATGATGTCGAATACCCAATTGATTCCGTCATTCTCGGAACTGGGTATAAGATTTCATTTCCATTTGTATCGGACGAAGTTTTTCCACCCGTAAAAGAAAACCGCTCAACGTTTTATAAAAACGTGTTTCCGACAAACTTGAAACATCCAACGTTGTGTGTAATCGGCCTCATTCAGCCGCTTGGGTCCATTTTGCCAATTTCGGAAATTCAATGCAGATGGGCACTCCGAATCTTTATGGTACAATTAAAAAGTATTTTTTCTTTATAAGAAATTGCAGAATTGCGTCATTGTAGGGAAAGCTCGATTTACCTAACGAAAATGTAATGGTGAAGGACATAGAAGACCGGAATAATTACTTAGAAAAATATTTTGTCAGCAGTCCACGCCACACTCTCCAAGTCGACTACATAGAGTACGTCGACTCGATTGCAGAAATGATTGGTGCCAAGCCTCATTTGGCTACTATTTTCTTTACTGACCCGCGTCTGTTTATGGCTATGTATTTTGGTCCTTGCTATCCGTATCAGTATCGCTTGAATGGGCCTAACACGTGGGTTGGAGCCACCAATGCCATTCTGACTGGACGAAGAAGAATTCTGGCACCCTTAAAATCTAACAAGAATGCGCTTGAAGTAAAACCACCTTTTCTATTAATTCGTATTTTTTTCGGGTTTTTATTTCTCTTTCAGTTGTTCATCATGGTTTTTCAGATTAATATTTTATAATATTCATATTCATGTTCATATACTCAAAGACAACGAGCTCTGTAAAATATTCCAATAAAACCAAAGCCAAGCAGGCACCCAACAAACTCGCTCCTTACTTGGTCCGTTACGGTTTTTCCGTGTAGGTTGGCATTGTTGCGGGTTTTGATGTTGTCATGGTTTTTGCTGTGATTAGACTGCGCCTTTTTACAGTTTTGTTGTTCTGTGAGTTTTTCTTGTTTAAGTGGGCTGTAAGCTTGGATTTTGTTTGTTTGCTTGGTGTTGGGCACTGGGACTTTGTTTGAGTGAAAGGGGCAAGTAAAGCCCGAAGTTGTGGATTTTTGCTTGGCCCTAGTTTGAATTGAATATTTTACAGGGCTGGCTATTATTATTTGGCGTGTCTCAACAGTCTTGCCGTCTTTGGGATGATCTATGGACGTTTTGTTTGAAGTTTGCTTTGTTGGGTTCTTCTTTATGCGGTTCATATTTTTTTGTAATTTATTTGAGTGTAATAAACTTATTTATTTTCAATCGTAAATAGAGAACAAATAGGGACATAGGGTGTCGGCTCATTAAGAATTTATTTTTTTAGTGAAAACTTGGGTTGGTATATTTTGTTAACCTCATCACCGCATGGGGTCAACAAGAGTAAAGATACGTCCCGCGTCCCTATGCAGTGGCGTAGGGATTAAGTGAAAAGAAGCGGAGAAACTTTACGCAGATTTAAAAAATTCTAACGTTAAATGCCACAGTCTCTTAAACTACACGTTTATTAGTAATAGCAGAAGTAAATGAACATCCTGGAAGGCGGTTCCAATTATGGTAACAATAAAGAAACACACGTGTGTGTAAAACATTGTTACAATTCATAATCAACAAAAAATCTATAAATGAAGCTGCAGATAAGAGGGGATTTAGGTTACTTAAATAAAAGAAACGATTAAAAACAATATTAATAAAGATTATAAAATTATATGTTAAAACAAGCTTGTGGGCTTATACCCGCTTCTGCTTCATGCTGTAAGTCTAATTCTAATGAAGATTCAACCTGGATTGATTACAATTTATTGCTTTGCGGATTGGCTTACTTGTCTTTCCTTCTGGACTGATTTTCATTCCATGCTTTGCCGGTTGGCTTTCTTGGCTTGCCTGCATAGCCTCGCTGTTTTTGGGATGATTTCATAGTGGCTCTATTTATCTGTGTTGAGAGACTATTGCATGTCTTAAATTACCACACAAATATTCTGCGAACAAGGTCATGACCATGCTAAAGTAGCACACGAGTATATCTTAATTTATTTTTCATAAAAATGTGTTAAAAACAATAAATGATTGCTTTTTTAAAATTTTCTTTTGTTTTCATTCTTTAAACATATTATTTCTCTATTCAAATGTTGATGATTTAGTGTTTATTAAGATAACGAGGAAATTCCAAAAACAAATAACCGATAAAGTTGAACACGATCTTTTGTTATCACCGGAAACATCAAGATCTACTATTGTTGATTCTACCAAAAAATTACGAGAAATGCTATTGTATACAACGTCACAAAAAAGTGGATAAACCCATGTAGAAACCACTGTTGTTTTTACGTTTTTGGAAATAACAAAAAGATCGTGTTGCACACGATCTTTTTGTTATTTTCAGAAACGTAATTATCTAAAAGAATTATATAATTTATTTTCTGCGTATGGAATCTGACAGCTCATTAATTATGTCCAACTTCTTCCTTCATTAAAGGCCAATGGTCTTTCATTTTGTATTGTAAATTGTTTCTTACAGTTATCTTTTTTTTCTTCTTTTAAATATATTTTTATGCTCGGTTAGGGCCATTAGGGTTTGTTTTTCATGAATGCATGGTGGAAAATTCTAGTCAAGATTATTCTTTTTGTTTCTCAACAGCGTTCTCCGTACTACCTAGAACCAAAAAAAAAAAAATTCCTGAAGTTTAATTTGCAACTGCCAATTAAAATGCCTCAATGAAATTTTAGCCAATAAAAAATGAAGATGATTTTTATCGCGGGAATACCACAACATCTGTTTATTGATGCCCACTCATTTGAATTAGCAGTAAAAGCTCGTTAGGTGGCCAAACGTGTTCATATTAAGCTCATCTTGCTAGTAGTAAAATCAACAGTCCATCGTTTTAATAAGCTGTACACTGCAATACAGTGGATGTAAGTATGTACTTCGTCTAGAGTCTGCGCCCGGTATCTTGATGTAAATCAAACTGAAAAATCCCTGTCTGCACGCACATAAAAGCAACAAATATATGATTTTTTTTTACAAATAGTAACAGGTAATGACACTATTTACTACGCTTTCATGTGCAAAAAAAAATGGTATTTGATGTTTGAATTTGCAATCAAGGCTACAAGCAGACAAAGACGTGTGCATTTAAATATAAATCTAGGCTTATTATTTTGGTAAAGATTGCTGTATTTAGTATACCGATGAGGTTATAGCTTATTTGGTATACAACTGAACTCAATCGTTAACTTTTTCGTTTAGTTTATTGTTTCAAGTTTGTAAAAAATTGTCTTTTCAAAAGTTGAAGACTTTTGTGTTACTTAATTATTTGTTTAGTTATTTGTTTATTTATTTATCAAAACCGTAAGAACTTCTGTGTGCTGGGGACAACATATCCGGTAAGAGAGAAAACAAACAACAAACGCACAAAGAGCCAATCTGTTCATAATTTTAATTAATGGAAGCTTTGTGTAGGCGTTTTAAGTAATGTTTATAGTGATTGATGAAGTTAAAATTGAGCCTCTGTAATGTCTGCTACGACGCTTGTAGGGCGGTAGGCAAAGTTGAAAAATGTTGATGAAAAAGTTATTTCGTCGAAAATTTAGTTCGACTGTAAAGTGTCTGGTCAGACGGTTAAATAC
This sequence comes from Strigamia crassipes, assembly GCA_034683725.1. NCBI lineage: Eukaryota > Metazoa > Arthropoda > Chilopoda > Geophilomorpha > Linotaeniidae > Strigamia > Strigamia crassipes. The sequence goes on from JAQFXT010000161.1 coordinate 4,382, forward strand.
ACAGATTGTTCTGTTATTAAGTAGTCGTGGAATTGTGTTTAAGTCGGTTTAAGTAAAATAGGTCAGGCGAATGATGTTAGGAAACGAGTCTGCCAGATAGCACAATGCAGTTCTTGAAGTTGGATATGTCTAGACTTGCGCTAATAAAACTAAAATCGTGTTTTCAATAGATCAACTCATGTGTACAAGGATACATATTTTTATCTTCGAATATATCTGCGTATCTAACAAATTTACAATAATATTTCAAAATATGTAAATAAGTTAAGGAAAATAAGTTGTTTATTTAAAGGTTACAATCACACATTCACGAACAAATAAGTTATTAACAAACAAAACTGAAGTTGAAAGAATAGATGATTTAAATTCTGAGAAATAATCTGATATCGAGATATTAATTTATTCAACTCAAAAAAAATAATTTTTTTTTTTACAGTTTGGAAATTGCCATGGAAAAACGAGTGTGCATAATTGGTGGCGGACCAAGTGGACTAACTGCAATAAAAGCTTGTATTGAAGGAGGACTCAATCCAATCTGTTACGAAAAATCTGATAACTTTGGTGGTTTATGGAGATACAGGTGAAGAATCAATTGAATTAATATTTTTTCGCTATCTGTTTATTGCAATAATCTGATTTTCTTTAGTGATGACCACAATGCTTCATCCGTTTGGAAATCAACAATAGTCAATAGCAGTAAGGAATTAACTGCGTTCAGTGACTTTCCACCTCCAAACACCACACCCAATTTTATGCACCGAACAAAATTACTCAAATACATAGAATCATACGCGGAAAAATTCAATTTGGAGCCATACATTAAATATAATCACTCAGTTATTGATGTCACTTATGCTAATGATTATTCCATTAGTGGAAAATGGAGTGTCAAAATTCAAGAAAAAGTGAGTATTATTTTATTTGTTAATGCTGTACAGATTTTATTAACTAGAAGGAAATTGTAGCAAAGAAAACACATCGTTTATGTAATAGTAATATAGTTTGTATCTTTATTATCGACATATGTTACTATAATTACATTTCCGGAAATTTGAATTAACAATATTCTACAGTAAATGAGCTAATTTTTTTATTTCAATATTTATTGTTCATTACTGATATTCAGAAATGAATTTTCTATCTTCTTTTTTAGTTTCAAGAAGTTAAAGAAGAAATTTTTGATGCAGTTTTAGTTTGCAGTGGGCCTCATACAGATCCCTACATGGCTACATTTCCAGGATTGGATGAGTTTGAAGGAGAAATAATTCATACAAAAGCCTACAGAACACCTAATGGATACGCTGATAAACGAGTTGTCGTGATTGGCATGGGCAATTCCGGTGGTGACATTGCTGTTGAAGTTAGTCGTGTTGCCGAAATTGTAAGAACTAATGAAACTGCAGGAAAATGACCAAATGCGTTCTTAGTAAATGTAAATAATTCCATCGTATTGGTAAACAAGTGCTTTACTGATGCTTTGTTTAAATCAACATCTGTTGTTTTGTTTTGCAATTTTATTTTTAACCTTCGTTTTTTTCGGAAAATAACATGGAAAAAACCCAAGCAAACAAATACCCAATACAAACTCTTTTGTTGAATATACAGTAGGCATGTTGTGACCTATTTTTCAAAAATGCAGATGTGCAGAAATGCAATACTAATGACTTAGAACAGCAGAAGAAACAATAATTCATTCAATTGATTAGCTAGCTACCCTGCATGCCAATGATTTATTCAATTGATTAGCCAGCTACCCTGCCCTGCATGCCAATGATTTATTCAATTGATTAGCTAGCTACTTTGCATGCTGATAATTTCCTAGATACTTATATACTGTTTTTGAGAGCAGGAGTAGCGTAAATTACAATTTTCTGTTGTTAATTTCAACATTTTAAACTCAATAGAACTGAGAATGAACTTGATCATTTAAAAAACCATTTTTTGAAATGATGAATAAACTTAAGAAAGTAAACTAATTAGAAACTATACGTATTGCTTAATTCTAGGTTTATCTTAGCACACGCCGTGGAAGTTGGATTGTCAACCGAGTGGGCACAAACGGTTTTCCACTGGATACAATTTTAGTGACTCGTTTTAACAACACTTTGAAAAAGACCCTCCCATGGAGTATGTCAAATACTGCTCTTGAAGTGGCGGTAAGTACGAAACTAGTAAATTACATTCAATTTCAAATTGATTAATGACAAAACTCTGTAATTTGAAACTCGTGAAGGTGAATCATCGATTTGACCACGCTGACTACGGTATTCGACCCAAACATAGAATATTCGAGCAACACATGACCGTAAATGATGATTTACCAAACAGAATCTCATCTGGAACTCTTGAAATTAAAAACGACATTCACCATTTCACCAAACACGGCGTTGTTTTTAAAGGAAATGAACATACGGAACACCTTGTCGATGCAGTTATTATTGCAACGGGATATAACATTTCGTTCCCATTTCTGTCAGATGAAATAATACGTGTGAAGGAAAACAAAATGTCGCTTTATAAACTGGTGTTTCCTGTGCATTTACAACATTCAACTTTAGCTGTGATTGGTGTTTTTCAACCTCTGGGACCCGTTTTTCCCATTTTTGAAATGCAAAGCCGGTGGGTGGCCCAAGTGATTAAGGTATATATAATATTCATTTAATATTTTTTCAGAGTGTAATGTGTTTATTTATCCAGTCTGTTAGCACTGCGCTTTTTTTCTTAGATTGTAATTGCTGTTATCTTCAATAGAGGCCAGTCAATGCAAAATAAATTTTGAACCTTGTTTAATAGAAAGATATCAGAAGTTCATGATTCATTTATTCGTGGAATCGAAATAAAGCGTTTTTAATTGGACTCTGTTTACAAACACAGCAACAATTGATTAAGCTTATATTATGGGGGATTCGATTTTATTAATTTATTAATTGTATTATGTAATGACAAAAATAGAACTTGTTGCCTGGCCGTTTGGAGAAACAAACGCAGAAACCAGAGGCGTAGCTAGGATTTTGGCATCCTTGGCAAATTTATTTTTGGCGCCCTTTTTCTATAAGAAATTAAAAATTAAAAATTCGGATTGGTTTAGGGGCGCCCTTGCGAAACTGCCGCCCTTGGCAACTGCCCCTATGCCGAGCCGTCCTACAGTATGCCACTGGAATCCACGCATCCGCTGATACACACAGGCAAAATTAAGAGGGTTAAAGTGTAAATGTGGCTTATCTGTTATGAATTAGCATTGATACGTGTCATTCATGGGAAAAAATTGTTATTTTCCCAATTGGTACTTGCACTTCTAATTAAAAAAAAAGGACGGTTGCAAATGTCCTAGAATGACATATCAGTAAACAGAATTATCTGTATCAATATGAGTGAGTAAAAAAATTGAAGGAACTATAATTGAAATAAGAAAATATATATATATAAATAATTTAATAATTATATTGTATTAATTAATCCGATCAATTAACAGAGCTAATCGTTTACCCCCGAGCAGTGGCGAACCTCGGTCACGGACCCGACCAAGTGTCAGTCGGTGCCCGTGTATTGTTTGAAAGCAAACATTAGAGGGCACTTCAACGTCGGATGTGCTTGTGCTTCGTTAATTTCAAGCCAACGATTAATTTGAATTTCTTCAAATATACATTATATAATTTTATCTTATTATGCAAGATTACTCTCCTTACCGTTAACAGTTAAAAATCAAATATGCCTATATTTACTGCGTAACGACACAATTGTTTAATTCGTGTTGAACCATGAATGTAACTTAAAATTAAAATGTCTTATATTTGTTACAGGGTCTTTGCAAGCTCCCAGACGAACAAACAATGTTGGAAGACATCAGACTCCGTGATGAACATCTTAAGAAATATTTTGTCAACAGTCAACGATACACAATTCAAGTGGATTACATTCCGTATATGGATTCTCTCGCTCTGATGATTGGCGCCAAACCGGATTTATTTCAAATATTCTTAAACAACCCTCGCCTTTTTTTTATTATGTATTTTGGACCTTGCTATTCGTATCAATATCGCTTGACTGGCCCTCACAATTGGCCTGGTGCAACCAATGCGATTTTTAACGGGAAAAAAAGAATACTGGCGCCGTTAAAAACACGTCAATCTGAGTCGTATGAAATGGGAAAATCGTTCATTTTAATACGAATAATGCTTGGCATTGTTTTTATTGGTCATTTGTTAATTACGGCTTTTCAACTCAATGTTATGTAAATTAAAAAGAAAAAAAGCATTTTGGCTCACTAATTAAAAAAAAGTAAACTTAAGTCAGGGATCAACTAATGTATAGCCAATAATATACATTTTATTTATATAATTATACGTACTTGTATTTTTTTCTTGCAAACAGAGTATTCAAAAATAAAATTTTAGTCAATGCCGAGACGCGATTTGATTTTATCATCTCTCATCAGTCTTTATCCCTTGCGAACGTAAATGGAAGTATTGCGCGGCAACACTACTGCCTCATCCAAAGTCTTCAGCAAACAAAATTATGCTCGTGTGTAATCAACAATGATTTAAGTAATTACTAACGTTTGTAATGACTTATCATGGTAATCTTCAAATTTTCGACAATTTAAATGGGTTATTGTGCTTGTGAAATTTAAATTAAATACAATTTTAGAACAGTTTTGAAAAAAGAAAAACGAAACAATGAAAGTTATATGTATACATTATTGTTACGATTACAGTTTGTCATTGTTTTTCTCAAGTCACAGAGTGATGTACTAGTGTGAGTGTGAGTTTTTATTTTAAAACATTTCTAATTTGTTTTTCTAATCTGGTTTTAAATAAACTTTTTTATTTAATAGTTTTAAATTGAAAAAAATGAGGAAATTAATATTGCGAAAGAAAGCTCAATAACTTAATGTTTTTAAGTTAATATATTCATTTTTTTTTTAAATCAAAAATTGACATTTGCAGAAAAACATGTTCAAATGTGATACATAAAATGTCATTTGTTCATCAACATTTGATCATTATAATCAAAATTGCATATCAGTGATAAATTTTTTAAATGTTAAGGGTTATACCTACGGAATTGCGTAAGATACGTTTCAGAAGAAAAAACAAAAAAAAGAATAAAACAGTAAGATGAATGGGGAAAGTAAAAATGCAAACAATTCCACTAAGTTTGGGACACTTCGCGTGAATTTTTGGGGTTTTCCCACTGAAAAATGATAAACCCGTGGCTAAAAATTAGTAGGAAAATTTTGCAATCAGTAGTCGTACTCGAACTCTGTTCTGACGAATGAATGATGGGTAAATTGAGAGACTACCAAAACCTATATTTATAAGATCTTCTTTTCAGTATCTGTTAATCAGTCTGAATGATCTATCACAAACACGCATCGCTTGACGATCAAACGCTTGCAGTTTCTTGCAGATACAGATTTTTAAAGCTGGCCACAATATAAACTACGCATCAATCAAGGTAACGTATGATCCACAGCACAAGTTTACTAAAAACTAATCAATTATGTACTGAAAAAATTAACGAAAATTAATTATTCATTAATTTTAGTAAAAAGTTAAATTGAAATACCATAAATACAAACAATTTTCCTAATTATTGTTTTCATAACAAGTAAATGAGATAACATATACACATATTATAAAAAATATAGTTTTACAACTATAAATTTAAGTGAAAGTGCGAGTACTCAATAGTTATTAAATATTAACCATATTTATGTCAAGTTCAACTGCTACAAATTTATACCAATATATTGAAATTTTTTTCTCACTTAATTAAATTTTTAAGACCACCAGATTTCACAAATCTTGTGAATTTCATAAATCCTGTGGATTTCATAAATCCTGCGGATTTCATAAATCCTGCGGATTTCATAAATCTTGTAAATTTCATAAATTCTGTGGATTTCATCCTGTAGATTTTATAAATTTTGTGGATTTCATAAATCTTATGGATTTCATATATCTTATACAGCAACTTTACATGAAACGCGAACTAACCGCACTCAGTAATTAGGTTTGACTTCTAATTAGAAAACGATTTCTTATTTCACATAATGAGATTCTAATTTTGATTAACTTAAATGTCAAATGAGATACTAATAACTGTCTAGTGACCTTTATAAAGAAAATTTGACTTTTGTCCGATCTTGTTAACTCATTGATAAATGCGCTTGCAGCCCTAATATCCGATAGCCGATACTTTTCACAAGGACTAAAGGGTCATTTTTATGCATAGGAAGGTTTTTCAATATAACCATCTTTTGATAAACATATTTGCAATGTTTCAAAAACATCGACTGTACAGAACAATAATTTCACATTTGTTTTCGAATTAGAATGACTATCAAAAGAGTTTGTGTGATTGGCGCTGGACCCAGTGGATTAACGGCAGTGAAAACATGTCTCCAAGAAGAAATGATTCCTGTTTGTTATGAAAAGACGGATTGTGTTGGAGGTTTATGGAAATACAGGTTTGATTTGATATAGTTGTACTTTTTCAATGTATTTGTGTTACAACAACTTATTTACTTGTTTTTTACAGAGATGAAGATGAGGTGGAACTTCCTTCAGTCATGAAGTCTACCATCATCAACAGCAGCAAAGAATTGAGTTGTTACAGCGACTATCCTCCACCTGATCATTTTCCAAATTTTATGCACAACTCCCGTTTACTCGAGTACCTCGAATCCTATGCAGTTAAATTTAATCTTTTACCCCACATTAATTTTAATCATGCAGTTACTGATATTACATATGCTGATGATTACGCTTCCACTGGGAGATGGACAGTGTCAATTACATATCAAGTAAGAAAAAAAATATATCTATGAATAAATATATATGCCTATATTTATTGTGAATAAGTATAAGTATATTTATATCTGCACTTTCCAGCTTAGTTACATAATTTACTGATAAAAAATTCCAATTAGATAATTCACTTGGAGAAGAAATAACTGAAATTTTTTGTTATTATTTTCTAACAGGACACTATTTTAACTGACACATTTGATGCTGTAATGGTGTGCAATGGCCATCATATTTATCCAAAAATGCCAAACTTTCCTGGGTTGGATGAATTTAAGGGTTCTATAGCACATAGCCACAACTACAAAACTGGAAAAAAGTACGAAGATAAAAATGTGCTCGTTGTGGGAATCGGAAACTCAGGAGGCGACATTACCGTTGAATTGAGTCGACTGGCAAAACAGGTAAAAATTACTTTAAAAAACAATTCTAAACGAAATAAATATTAAATTATGTGTGAAATTTAAGGTGTACATGAGTACTCGAAGAGGTACATGGGTTATGAGTCGCGTCGATTTCCATGGACGTCCATTAGACATCGGACTTTTGACCCGGAGCTACACTGCAACTCGTCTTGCTGCTCCTAAACTAATGTGCTCGCTATTGGAATCACAGGTACGCTTTATTAAGAGCTACAAGGAAGTGTTATTACATACAAAGTTTACTTTTTTTAGTTGAATTACCGTTTTAACCATGCTGAATTCGGGTTAAAACCCAAACACTCTTTGTTTGCTCAAGCCGCTATGGTCAGTGACGATCTTCCAAACCGAATAATGTCTGGAACGGTCATGGTCAAAGATGACGTCCATCATTTCACTAAGAATGGTGTTGTTTTCAACAGCGAAGAGAATGTCGAATATCCAATTGATGCTGCCGTTTTCGCTACTGGTTACACAATCAAATTTCCTTTCCTAGCAGATGAAATCGTTTCTGTCGACCGCAACGTTGTTCCCCTTTTTAAATTTATTTTTCCGCCACACCTTAAACACCCAACACTGGCATTTATCGGCTTGATTAATCCTTTGGGTTCCATACTACCAATGTCCGAAATGCAATGCAGATGGGTGGTCAAAGTGTTTAAAGTAAGTTTTAAAAACTTGAAATAAAAGTTTTTAAAAAATAATAATAATATTTGACTAAACATTGAAAATGTTACCAAATTTATTCATATAGGGCACGTGCAAATTGCCGTCTGAAAGTGAAATGCGGACTGAAATTGAGTTTAAACGCGATAGAATGTTGAAAAAATACGTAGCATCGCAACGACACACAATTCAAGCGGACTACATTCCTTACATGGACGAGATAGCCGAGTTACTTGGAGTCAAACCCAATCTCTATAAAATGTTTTTCAGTGACCCTTTACTTTTTAAAGCATGCGTCTTCGGACCATGTGTTCCATACCAGTATCGCTTGCAAGGCGAATTCTCTTGGAAAGGCGCGCGTGATGCCATTTTGACGGTAGAAAACAGGATACTAAATCCATTACACACTCGAAAAAGCCAATTTGTTGTTCACAAAAAGAAGCCTAATTGGCGTGTTTGTTGTACTTTGTTTTTTGTTTTTATTTTCATTTTGCTCGTGTTATTGTAAGTTTATTTTTATCTATTTACATATCACGCGTATATGTAGTTCGAATGTGTTCATAAAATTGCTTTATAAAAATGTGTTCATGGAATAATAATAAAGAATACCGGTAGTTATGTATGTAATAACATATATTAATGAATATTTACATATTTACATAACAGTTTATTTCAATCTTTGTATGTATTTACTTAAAGATAATAAAGCAGTTGAAATTTACCCTTGTTATGGAAATGCTTATTATCGTAAGGACATCAAGTTAAGTGACATAATCTTCCTGCTTTCAGTTTCACTTCATGGCACTTTATGATAAATTGTGTACGAATAAAAACTAACATTACCTTATTCATATGACCGCATCGAACATCTGAATGTAGTGCCAGATGTGTAAACAAGTTCAAATCCATCAAAAGGATGACCTTCAAAGGAAATCCCATTACAATTCCTTCAACCACAAACAATTCTGCCAACACTTGCTCAGCTGGTCAAAATGGATTTGCACTGAAAATGGTAAACACCTTAGAATAATATTCACATTTACATTACAATTAATTGATTTACACGTGATTTAACCATAGTCAACGTCGTTATTAAATTGTGGTACATTTGTAGCAAAATACACACTTTTTTTTCTTAACGTGATTATATTTGTAAGTATGAAAACAAAATATTTGTACGGTTTAATATTTTTTTCACTTAATTTTTTTAGCTAATTGGAGGTGTTTTGCTTGGTTTTGGTGGATGGATAGCTCTCCGACGTGGTTTTATCTCAACATTTCTTCGTGTTGTTCACATTCATATAAATCCTGCAGTTTTCTCTGCAGTGCTCGATAAAGGACCCGAAGCAATACTATGTGCAGGAGCCATGGCATTTATTTTAGGATTTCTTGGATGTTTAGGCACATTAAGAGAGTCTACTCTGTTGTTGTATTTGGTAAGTTTATATTTTACAATGATTGACTAAATTAATACGATTATTTTGTATTTTTTCGTAGTATGGTTTGTCTTTAATTATCGCTTTGGGTATCCAAGTGGCAGCAGCTGCTTATGGGGTTATCCTGCATCGACAGGTAACACATATTAATTTAAATACAATTTAAAGAGATTGATTCATTTAATTTCTGCAGCAATTGAATAACCTATCAGAAATTTTAACCCACTCCTTGGAAACTCACTACACAGTTGAAGAAAAAGCTGATAGTTTTACACATAATTGGAATGAAGTTATGCTGACTGTAAAAGCAACTCATAATAGAACATAAATTCGGTTTTAGTAATCAAATATTCAACAATTAGAATAATTGCTGTGGTGTTCATAATTACACCGATTTCGAAAAGGCTTTCCAATGGAAAAAAGAAAAAATATCTGAAGTTGTCATGCCAAGCATATGCTGCCATCTAGAGATAGACGAAGAAAGTAAATATCAAATATTGGATAACACTTGCCCTAATAAACCAACTACAACAAATTCAAACTACCTAAAAGTATCTTTTTAAATTTTTTTTTGAATTTATAGGTAGTATTGTATTCAATTTTCTTTCTTTTTAGGGTTGCATTGAGATTTTAAAAACTTATTTTATTTTTCCTGCACCTGTTGCAGCTCCCATTTTAATCGGTGTTGGATTATTTCAGGTTAAAAGATAAAAGAAATAAGAATCACAATTTTTTGAGCTAAATTAATAATCTTTTAAACTGATTTCAGGTTTTTAGTATTATTTTAACGCTGTGTTTATGTTGCGAACTGGACGCTATCAATATAGACAAAAAAAATAACAGTATTTGGAATTCAGAGGTATTCTTTCGAGATAAATATGCACGCGAATGTTCGTTGTATTCGATTCCATATGATCAACGTTCGATGATTTATCGCTAGTAATCTACCAGTCATAAACACCACTTGCTTAAATATTTATTTATTTATTGTATTTATTTGAGAAAATAAAAATATATTTTCTAAGTCGCCCATTGATACCATTTTCAAAAGAATAAGCATTTAAAAAAGTTTGAAAACAAATTGACACGATACCCTTGGCGGGACTTGAACCCGCAATCCCCGGCTCCGGAGGCCGATGCCTTTATCCATTAGGCCACAAGGGCGCAGGAGTGTTTTCTCTAAAATAAGCTTTATTAGGAGTGACTAAAAGTTTTCATAGTTAATACTATAAAATTTAACAAAGTAATGTTTTTTTTTATTTTTAGATTTGTTCGTCATGCAAATAAGGTAACATTCTTTTATGTTTAAAATAAAGTCAGCCATTTTAAAAATTCGCGACAAAACAGTCCAAATATTATTATCTATAGATGTATTTTCAATTCAACTTTTTTGAAATTTTTGCGATTTTACTGTATTATTCATAGTTTTTAATACTGACTTTTAAGAACATTAAAAAAAATTAATGTCTTTGAACAAATGTCATGACAACATCACCGCATAAATCATTTAAGTTTAATGATTTCAACATAAAACTGCTCAGTAACCTAGCAAACCAACGTTTTTTTTTTAAACTAAAAAAACTTAAACACACCCGTTTTTTTTTTTTACTGTTTATGTATGTAGTCAAGTCAACTTTAATTTATTTAGTTAAATCAATTTATTTATTTACTGAACTCATTTATTTACCGAGTAATTTATTCAATTTGTTTAATTATACACTGACACAAGTGTTAAAACTTCTAAATATTTTAGCGATTTAGGCATTTCAAAATATTACTTTTGTTAATATTCTTACAAAAGTAAAAAATAATTTTGTGCACATGTGTAATTTAATATAACAGATTCTTTATTACACGTTTAAAAAAATGTTTTGACTCCCCCACCATTTAAATCACGCGCCCAATTAAGGAACCGGGGCAGACGGGAAATAAAACATAAACGGTGGGTGCGATAGCAAGTGCACCGTGTCCCCTCCTGGCACAAGTTTTGAACTCAACCTAGCCGCAAGAGCTACAACGTTATTCACATTCAGTTGCCTAGGTAGTCTAGCTGAACCTGGATTGTTTGAAGCCTTATCCCAGTGACAATTATTACTCAAGGAAAATCGTAAACAACCATCCGCAAAGTTTGGTGAGTAATTGACTACTTAAATTTAATTAACGCTATTTTTTACTCTATAACGAAAAGCACGCATCCCATCCTTATCTTTAATACATTTCTCATCAAAACATTACATAATTTTTCAAGGAAATTCAATTTGACAAAAAAATTGAATTTCTTATGAGACATTTCGTAACATTTGTTTGGGATGTTTCGCCTAATTAGGTGCAATTCAGCCTACTTGTAAAAGCTCGTAAAATGGGCCGAAGCCAAGCCCAAAAACTTTGTTATAGCGAAATCGAAAACGAGCGCAAAGGTTTTAGTTTTCGTTAATTAATGACACGTGATACCGCATCAATTTTAAAAAACAACAATACGATTCAAATAGATTGCGTAAGTTGCCTTTTTGTTGTTCGAGTACATTTACTTGTAAATAAACTGGTATCCTCGCTAGGGGTGACGGCAACTCAAATTACTCTCAAACGAGGTAGTTTTTTAAAAAATACAATTAAACTTTTAAAAAATTAAAAAAAAAATTTTTTTTAAAGCATCAATCAATATTTTACACTTAACTTTTTTCGGAGTTTACATGAAAAAATAAATCGCTATTTAGTCAGTCCCAAGCAATTAATAAAGATTAAAATATGACAATTGACAAAATCAATAAAATGCATCATCAACGTCGAAGAAACTAATGTTTAGATGAATTTGGATTCGACTGGCATCTGGATTGCTTCCTTTTTGTACCCACATTAATGTTTAATGACTTTCAATCATTCATGCTGATAGTCAACTAAACTCTCTTGTTTTTCTGCGCATATAAATTTCGAAGTTTGCAAAAACAACTTTTTTAGTTCGTTGATGTTGCTGTACAATGGCCTTAATTCTTGAAATAATACATTATAAATATTCACTGATTAGAGTAAACGCCATTTCTTCTTATCTAAACAATTAATGCGATATTAATGTACGATAAAAACGTACGACGCAATTGAAGAGCATGTTTTTTGTTAATTGAATTGTTACTATAGCGACAGGAAATCACTTCAACTTGCAATTTTAACTTATAAGTAAATAATTTTATAGAAACGGAGATTAAACGACGCTTGCCCACCTGTCCGTCTGTGAAGGAGGTATAGTGGTTACACGAAAAATTATTAACTGTTGAAAATTTCACTTAAGTAGTCCTTGAAACATAAATTCTTGGCGTTAAATTTAGCTACATCAAGATTAGTCATAAATACATAAAGCGAGCTGGTTAAAGACGTTTCATATTCATCAAAACTTGGGCAATTTATTTAACGATGTGTGAGTCAAGAGTCGCAATAAATGACGTCAAGAGATTTAGCTATTGTGGGTTGATTTTCTTGAAAGGAAATTATTTGCGATTTGGTTGCTTGGTTCACATAATGTTCATTCCTGTTTTCCACGGGCATGGGGTGAATCAGGTAAAATGTTGCAATTTTTAGGCAAATTATCGTTATCTAGTTGCAAGCACATTAGGAAAAAGCCGGCGAGCTGTTGCAATAGACCCGCTGCTGTTAGTTTTGGTAAAAGAAAGTTTGGTTCTTGACCTTGGACGAATTTCATTTCCTTTTTACAGTTCGGAATGGAATTTATAACCCGTAACAAGTATTAATGCCACTTGAGTCGGACTTCGTCACCAGGAAATGGACATTTCCAGACATTCATTGTTAAGAATTTCTATGACTTTTTATAGGAATAACATTTGGGAAACGATGTTCAAACTATTTAGATATAACTGCAAATGTTAAACTAATCAAGACAGTTTGAAATGAAATGAAAATAGAAATAAATAATTATTGTTCAGTATTTTTTTTTTTTTTTTGCTGTTAACAATAATTTTAATTCATTTTATTTGTTTGCAATGGTCTGTCAAGGAAATTGATTTCAAATTTGTCATTCTGTTGTTTTTGATGGGTGCAGTGTGCTGCAGCAACGGTCTAACGATGCTAAAAATGTCCACATTTCCTGAAATCCTGGAATCGAGAATGCAAAGAAAGGCAGTAAAGTGATAACCATCATCGTTCCGAATGTAATTACAAAGTACGTTAGGTTTGGCTCATGTTTTTATTTCCTATTGAAAGGCAGCATTGTAATTTCAATATAATAAGAATAACTAACGTTATTGCTTCGTTATAACATCGAAAATCGTAAGACGTTTTGTTTAGAAATTTGCGTCTTTGAGTGTGCGCTAGTTGATGTGTGATGCGCAGTGGTTGGTACGGTAACTTTTTTTATTTACAATAACAAAATATTGCATGACAGCTTGGTGTTTATTGAAAAAAATCACTTTTTCTACTTTTGTGTTTGGTTACCAACTGATTTTTAATCTTTAAACGTTTATGGACTTAGTAATTGAAACCTTTGCGTGATTCCATTTATTTCTGTTTACAGAATGAACAAAAGTAACAATTGATGTTACTCAATTTGATTTTAAATTATAATTGTGTTTTTAATGCAATATTTATTATATGTCGTCAAGGTTATCCTTGAAACAAACTTACAATACAAGTATCTTAATTACAGTATATAGTCATATTCCTTGGCTGCTCCGGTTAATGTGTATGTCAAGCTTCTACTCCTGATTTCCTAGTTTCAATTGCGTGTGGACGATTTTATACTTTCATGTCGACCGGTGAAATCTAATTGATTACTTTGTTTAGTAATTAAATGGATGTTCGACTTTTGAAATGCAGCTAGTGCATTTTGGTTTTCAATTTTCAATTAACAGCCGAAAGGCTATATAGACTCCATGCACGGAAAGCAGAGATGTCTTTATCAATCAATGAAGTAAATTAATGAGGCTTGACAATACCACGGAATCAGGAGTTTGATCTTAACAACTTTATTAAACATTTATTTTCCCATTTTTGGCCATTTCCCGCACTGCAAATTTGTTATTGGTATCTTAACGAGTTTCCACATCTCATGGATGTTTAGGAAACATTTCTGGGAATTGTGTACTGTCTTTTAACTCTAATTTGTGTCTCAAAATGTTAAAAGATGTGATTATGAAGGCGGGGAAATGCAAGAATTGAACGATTACAAAACATGCAATCGAATGACATTCGTGGCAGTTTTTTTTTTTTTTTGCTTGTATATTGTTTTATTTTTATATTTTTTTTATTGGTAATGTAAATTAATTTTTTTTGTATTCTCAGTAGAAAAAAAATATTATTGCATTTTATATTTCTCTATTATCTTCTTATTAATCACTGCAGCCATGCGAAGGTGTCAGACCACGCATGCAAGCTGCGGTTGTGGGTTCAAAAAAAATTTGATGTTAATGTCGGCATGCCATAATTTGGAGGTTTTTTTTTAACACCTTGACAAACCCCACAAAAAAAATGAATCTAAAACACTAAAAATGTTCACTTACGCAATAAGACGTCAATTAAGCTGAACTTTTTATTTCCCTTTGAAAATGTAGAAACAAAATCAAATGTAGCGGTGGAAATTTTATTAAATATTTAATTTTTATGATTTTCTAAAAGTCGATACTACAATGTCATTTTGAATTAATTATGTAAGGTCGACGTCTGTTTGATTCATTTTTACACTTTACAATGACCAGTCGATAATTTAAGCAATAAACAAAATGTCCCTTGGTGTTGCTAGGGAACTGAGATCAACAAAAATGTGCATTCACTTTGTTCTTAATATTGAGGAGAAAAAAAAGACCTTGAATTTTATATTAAAAAAAAATATTAGAAAAACGGGGGTAATGATGTCTTGGACGTAAAGGAGATACTGGTTGAATATTTTTGAATTTTTAGATGAAATTTATTTAAGACAAGTTGTAGTAATAAAAAGATTAAACAAAGTCATCACCAAAACCTAATGGTTCTAGGTTGAGTGGTAAACTGTTCACTTATCAAAGATCTATAATGAATAGGGTGCTTGTATAATTGATTACTTGTCCCAGGTGGTTGACCTCACATGTTATTCAACGTTTATCAGGTGACATCTACGTCGCTCGAAACAAACCCTCAATAATTTGCACGGTCACGTGCAGATGCTTGTACTGTAATTTAATTTCAGAAGTATTTTAACTTATATTTCGTGTTTAGTATATAATGTTTCGTGATCATGTTAAAAAGGAACAATTTTATTTAGAACGGGGTGATTTGCAAACAGTACTATGTATCCGTTCCAGTCTCATAAATTTGTCTTCCTCTTTTTAGGATTGATTGTGGGTGAGGACTATTTAAGAATGAAACCATGACCTTAAAGCCTTTTTTTAAAAAAAAAATATGTCGTATAAATGTTATACAGATAATTCATGTATGTTTACATGTTTCCATGTTTTTTTCTTTAACACATGTCTCGCAGTTGTTATGTTTAATATTAGAACTTGACAGCAATTAATAATAAAAGTTATTGCTGCATAAAATCTTTAATAATAAATAATAATAAAACTTATTGCTACGTCTTAATATTAATTATTTTATGTATTTCTTTTCTTTTGTTTTTTTTTTTTTTTTTTTTTTTTTTTTTTTGAATAGCAATTGTTTTAGTGATCTAAAACACAAACAATCAATTGCGTGTAGGCGTTAATTGTTTTAGCTATTTGTGGAACTAGGGCAGGAGGTTAAATTTACCTTTATTTTGGAACGGTGTTGCTTTCAAAGTCTGTCGACAGATGGCGAAAAAGTTAACCAAAACAACAAGGACGGCTCAAATATGACCGATCCAATTGATGGAGGTGCCAATTCATAGTTTTAAATCATTCGTAAAATGACTTTGCACTATATTATTATTTTATTTTTTTTTTATTTTAGCTCAACCCACTTTAAAAGTTATCTTTTATTTCGTTTGATTTGTAGAAACTTGTAGACCTCACACTGCCTTCATTACACTATATTTTCTATTTAGTTTTGTAAGTTTTTATTTCAATGACATTCTATAATCTGTGCGTATAAAAACGCATGAAAACATTTCTTTTCAGTGTTTTACATAGCCAGAATGCCGCTTGGATGTGGTCTATCGGTTTGCAAATGGATTCTGGGATTTTTTAATCTCTTAATTTTTGTAAGTACTCGAATTATTACGCGGAATATTAATCAAAATTACCACATTTTGCATTCTCAGATTTGCGGAGCTGCCATATTGGGCACCGGAGTATGGATAACAATTGACAAAAAGTCTATGCTTACACTTCTGAAAGCGACTGAAGCACTTTCTGAAGATCCTACTGTCCAAAGCTTTAACAATCCGTCTGTATTAGAGCAGGCTGCTTACATTTTAATTGCAGCTGGGGCAGTAATATTTTTATTAGGATTTTTAGGCTGTTGTGGTGCCTTTCAAGAATCTAGGTGCATGTTATCCACTGTAAGCTATTCTAAGATTAATAAATTGTAGGAAAAGATGTATTAATTGCATTTGTTGTGTTTTAAATTTTAGTATGCAGTGTTTTTAAGCATTTTCTTAGCTGTTGAAATCGGTGCTGGAGTTTATGCTGGAACTGCTAAAAATAAGGTTTGTTGCAGATGGAAATAGTCAAGGATTCGTAAATTTGTAATCATTAAAATTTTGTAGTTTGAAACTAATTTGAAGGCAACGTTAATGACGGCCCTGAAAAGATATGGGGCTGAAAATGACGCTTTGAAACTGGCTTGGGATTATGTATTTACTCACGTAGGTGAAATAATACCACTGAAGAAAGAATACTTTTGATGAGTTATTTCGTTTGATTTTCAGTTTGCGTGCTGCGGAGTCGAGGGTTACAGGGACCTGAAGGAAACACCATGGTACAAAACCAACAGAACGAAACAATACGATGAACAGTTTCCTAGATCCTGCTGTGTGATGGAAAAAAAAGAGACTTCCGAACTGCGTAATCCAAATTGTCCTTTTCTGTCGAGTTTAGCAGATAGGAAACAAATTGAATTTGTAAGAAAGTTTTCATATTTTTGTAATGTTATTTGAGTGACTTTTTTTCTTTAGGGATGCTACGATGCTATTAAGAATTGGGGCGAAGATCATATGACACTTCTCCTTGGGATTGCTATTGGACTAGGAGTTGTTCAGGTAAAAATTGCGTGATAATAAAAATATTTTTTAAAGTTATTTTTAATGGATTTTTTTTTTTAGATGCTTGCTGTTTTGTTTGCTTGTTGTCTGTGTTGTTCTTTGGATAAGAAATAGAATGCTAAAAAGTCCATGAGTATTTTCAAAAACATGTGCTGTTGCATTGAATTACATAATTCAGACATTCTTCTTATGTAGGATTTCAAAACGAATCTGAAATCAATAATATTTCATATATTTCATCTATTTTCGAATTGAAGTAAAAAAATTATTTTTTCAAGACTGGACCATCGTTTCACGAATAAAGTTTACAAAATTTAGTAATAATAACATAATACATAATAATTAAAAATCAATAAATAAGTAAAAAGAATGCTCAACTACACTGAAGTTCAATGTGGTTTTTATTTTTTAACCGAAAAAATAATGTGAGTACGCTTGATAATCATTTCATCGATACTATATTTTATGAATAAGACTGTAAAATACATTCAATCGTATTGTGTAATTATAAATATACTGAAAAATGTGAAAATTAATTGAGATTTATGTTCAACGATTGACGTTCGTTCAAAACGATTTGTTTGTTTGGTGTAGTCTAGTTTTCACAAAATTGTTTACTTTGTATTCATTTAATACTTAAACTGTTAATTACATTTGTTTTAAAAGACTAAATAGTGTGGGAAGTCACGAGAGGAGAATGAAATTTTCGCACTGTGCAGTTATTTAACCGCGTTTAATACATTCATTTTAAAAATTGTAGTTATGGTTTCACGAGACTCGTTTAATCGGTCACATGTTGTTGTTTGTAATCTTTTTTTGTATAATATTAAGTTCCGCAACATTGATGATTTTGTTATTACAAGGTTATTACGTTAAATGTATTTACTATTCATCGAAATACTATACGTTTTTATTTCTTTATTTTATTTTTTTAAATAGACTTTATATTGTTAACTTGTGTTTTTGTAAATCAAGTTTTGTAAATTAAACGTTCGATATAAAGGAAAATTATAAATGAAAAATGGAGCAATGATTCAGAGTGAAATAGTTTTATCATTTTATCACTGGACGGCGCTTACTACTGTTTGATGCAACAGCTGGAAACTAATAATGAATGAGGTTCACCATTTCAAATTAAGCAGAGCACTTGCAATTATTTGTATCGAATTGCAGCATGTTCATCCACTTTAAAAGATAGGTAAAAACAACATTTATGAATAATGTACTAGAATTTGTGTTGTGTCATTTACTTTCCATTTATGATACGTTGCACAAAGTTTTATTTATTTTCGTCCAGACAAGGTGTCAAATCAAAGCTACGTTATCTTATCTTCGACAAACAATAAGAATTATAACTGATTTATTTAGTGTTACAGTTTTTTTCGTGTGCTCTTGTGAATTATTTAAAAAACTCAAAATAGCAAATTTTTTATTAATACCGTATTAAAATTTTTCCTTTAATTTCAGAGATTCACTTCCTTGTCGAAACTCAATGACAACACTTCCCGAATCAAATATTGATCGATCTAGAAAATGCCGAATTCCAAGGCCAGAAAAAAGCGAAAATAATCGTAAGCTGCTCCGCCGATCCAATTCTTTTCACGCGTCTTCCACGAGCCAGCAACCAAAAAATGCCTTATTTTCACGAGCAACATCGCTCACAGATTGTGATCCTTGCTCACCAATTAAGATCAGGCCTCGACGATTTTTAGAATCGCACGAGGAGACAAATACAAACTTCCGTCCTCGCAGCTTTGCAGAAGGTTTTGGCAGTTGCACCAGTCTAGTATCAACTACAAACGCTTCCAGGAATAATCTACACAAATATTGTCATAATCCGAGCACTAAAAATGTTTGTCATTGCCAACATCGCTATAATTCGGAGCAGTACGTTACACCTACTCAAAGATTTCAGAGAGAGATTCATAGATTAAATGTTAGTAGATTGATTACATGCATTTATAATTTTGATTTCATTATTTTAATTTATTTATTTCAGAGATTGATTGAAAAGACGAACCAAGAATTGGAGTTGACGAGGAAAGAAAATATCGAACTGAGAAAACATATTTCAGATCTCAAACAAACGAAACTGCATGAAAATAAATGTTTTTCTATTTCTTCGTCACGTTCATCATTAAAAACATCCGATAGTGGAAACTGTGAACTGGTATAAAGATGAATCCGTTTAAACTGTTTCTATTATTTTCAATGTAATTTAATTGTAGGAAAATTTAATTAAAAAGACCGACGCAGAAACCGATTCCATGTAAGGTTTATCGAATATATTTGATATTTTTAACTGACACTTTGTCTCGTTTTATCATAGAAAATGTGACTCATCTTCATTAACTATCGAAGCAGCTGTAGTTCGAATTAATGAATTGGAAAACCAGATACAAACAATGCAAGAAAAGCAATACGAACAGGAGCAAAACCATCATCACACGTATTTACAGATGTACAAGTAAGATTTTGTTGTTTACAGCAGTCAATTCGGCAGCTAATAATTTTATTTTTAATTTTCTGTAGGAAAGGTCAAGAAGCAGCAAAATTTCAGCATGCGGATGAAGTATTAGAATTTGCTCATCAAGCTCCAAATCGCGTTTCAGTTCCCGAACTATTAAAACAACTTCACTTAACTGAGCAAGAATTAAATCAAATGAAGGTAATTATCTCGTGAAAAGTAGCAGTTTTTAAATTTTAACAATAATTCATCGCAGAATCTCTATCGTATCGATATCTATAATAAGGAAAAGCAGTTTTGCGATGCAGAAATAAGCCTCCGTTTCTTGAAGGATGCTATTTATTATTACTTGACTGATAAGAACAGTAAACATCATTTGGCAGCTATTGAAAGCATCGCAGGTTTCAGTGAATGCGAGAAAATGAATATTCAAAAAGCACTGTTGACTCGTTAAATTTTTATAACATTCTAATTCTAACAATTTACCCACAAATATTTTTAATCTTCGTTCGTTCCTTTCTTAAACTTTAAAAAATAAATAAATATCTTTGCGGCAATTTTTATATATTAATTTTATTCTGTTGTGTAATAAATGTTCAAGGATGGTTTGAATTAGTTCATATTTTTTTTAAAACTTTTACTAACACAGTACTCACAAAAACAAAACCAAAAATAATGAAATACAAATTTAATTACATTCTTAAAGAGAATAAAATATGAAATACTGTATATGAAAAGGTATACTCGAAGATTAACGACTTTATTCTAAATTAATAAACTAAAAATTAATCCTTGTTAACTCGAGTCTGCCAAATTACCATTGGATCCAATAATTCATCTAAATACAATAGGAAAATTGAAATCCGGTGAAGGATGCTTTCCTAACACGAAAATCTTGGGATTGAAAATTAATTTATTATACATTCTATTTCATGCAATTAATTTCAACTTCTATTATCATTTTCACCAATGTCTGTGGAACCACATCAATGTTTTAAGCACAAAATAGGCCACACCCAAAGTATAAATAACCAACTCTTTTTGCTGTCTTTGCTGAGTGTCGTTCTCTAAAACTAAAACCCGACGGCTCAATTTGGCAACGTGACGACGAAGTATTATCAACTCCTCCGAAGGACACGCGGGGATTTCTGATGCAACTGGAATGGCTGGTGAAGAAGGGTAACTGCTGATAAAAAAAATTAAAAAAATATAATACAAAATCAAATTTATTCAATTATTTGATGAACCTCATGCTTTGCTCATTGCCAACCGTCGATGCGTTACGGCTGGATTGGTTCTCAGTTGTGGCCGTCTCTTGACTCGCAATTGTAAATTCTTGCTCCGATTCATCTTCGACTAAATTTAGAAGCCGTCTGATTAAAAATAAATTTTATTTTAAAGTTGATTTTTACCAGTTGGGAACGGATGATCTTCCAGAGTCAAAACTCGGGGCGGAGTTTGAACTCTAACCGAAGGTGGCGGCGGCAACATTGATTTTTCCAAATGAAGTTCTCTGGGCGGCGATTTCAGACCAATGTGTTGGTCTTGGCCTAATTAAATACAAATTGGTTTTTTTACTTGGGTTTAAGTTAGTAATCATCTCAAATTACCAGCAACCAAAATTCGTCCGGGAACAAACATTTCTAGTTTTTCAGCGTCGGTGTTTCGTGCCAACTGCTCGTCGTCGTCAACTATTCGAATTCGATGCGGTACTCGCATCCGCTTACTGATGTCGGCTGTGTAATTCGAGTCGTAAAACCCATCGAAATCGCCCGAAAATCTTGCAGGACTCGATAAAGTTGACATCTGAAATTGCACTGCAAGTCGTGAAACAATTGTAATTCACATTCGATCATCAGTAAAAACAACATTAAAATAAATTCAGAGATCAGAAAATGTATTAGTAAAAAATTAATAGCAATAATAACTATTAATTATTCCAAAAACTAAGTGTAAAAACCTTAAATGCGGTGTAGCCAGCGAAGTAAACAAATCCTACTACAGGCCAAACGACATTTAAAAACCGGAAATCAGTTGAGAATGATTCGTACAACGTTTAAAAGTTATCATCAGATAGCGCTGCACGACCGTTGGTGGAAATTTAAAAATGAAAACAACATTGTAGTTGTTTAACTGGTTTAACATCACATTTACGATGTCAACTGAAAGCGTTGGCCGGAATTACGAATGGAAACATGTAAGGACTGCGAAAAATTACTTACAATCACAAAAATAATATTTTTTTTTATTGTTAGACTAACTATTCATCTGTGAAATGTAATTGGAATCTAAGTCGTTATGCTAGATTAAAGAAGATTATAAACTCGGACACTCAAGGAAAAGAGAAATGGGAAGTAAGATCATTTACATTGAGTAAAATATAAAACAGAATAATGAATGCGTATATTATTTTTTAGTACTACGACTGCAGTAATGGCGAAATTAACCTATCAATTCTCACATGCAACCGAATTGTTATCACTCAAGGACATAGAATCTTTGTATGTGTTTTTTCTGTCGTCATGTCACCAGTCACCACAAATAAATTTTATAATTGTTACTTTTAGGAAAATCACGATTTAGTAATGTCCAGCAATTATCTTCGAGCAATAACCCGTGGGAATAGTATGGTATTTTTCTGCAAAATTGCGGTAATAAACCCGTCGTATTTATTTATTTATTTATTTATTTATTTCTAGAAATGACAATTAGTTTTCTGATTTTTCAGGATGACCACAGACAATTTCGAGTCAAATTTGCTTCAAAGTTAAACAAATCCGGCGCAGAAGAATGCAACGAATGTAAGAATGAATTGAACAAATTTTTTCCATTTCAAAACTCGTTAGGAACGAATGGCCAATCCCAAGGGAATACATCACAAGTAAACCCCGAGTTATGTGTTGGAAAATGTTTTTTTTTTTTACATAGATATACATTTTCAGAATGTCAATACACAAATCACTTTATTAACTGGAGAAAGTAGTGTATCAGATTTGAGCAAATCCTTTCTGAATCCAGCAGCATTTTCATTACCTTACGTGTACAAACATTCTCCATTGCCGTGCGATGAATTGGAGGAAATAATTTGGTTGTGTTTGAGTGACAAACAATTTCCAGCATTTGTGAGTCAAGTTGGCGATGTGTTAAAAAGCCTCGCAGACATTTAAGTTATTTTTTAATCTACAAGTTTTGCTATTTTTTACATAAATTTAAAGTTAACAATTCTTTGTCTACAAGAACAATTTATTTATGCACGCTACAAATTTAACTTCTAAACATTTCTTTCCCATAAATCATATTTTTAAGGCTAATTCCACACTTTAGTCGTCTTTGCTCATGTCGTTCAATCGTTTCTTATGACGTTTCAATGCCTCTTCGTGGTGTTTTATTTGTTGCTCGTGATGCTTGATTTCAGCACTCACGTCATTCTTTAATTTTGACAACTGCTCCTTTTGCTAAACGAAATAAATAGATGAAATTAACACGATTTGGTTCCTATTTTTCAGATTTTTATATGTAAAAAATCACCATTTTTTTAAAGTATCGTTCCTCTTCGGCCTTTTCTTTCTTGCCAAACGCATCACCCGATTCTCTATATTAAAATCCGTATTATAGTGTCAACATTTCGGCAAAATTTTGCATTACCTTATAGCTCCAGCTTGGCCCGTATCCTCGAGGAAGAAAAAAGATTTTATCATATAAGGTTTTTTTTTAAATAAAAATATTACATACCTTTCCGTCGCCCCAACTACCGAAACTCATCCGGCTAAAAAATAAAATAAAGTTGTATCAACTGTATTTTCCCCATAACCTTATACTTATGAAATGTAATGACCTCGTTTGAGGTCGAATTCTCAAGATATTCCCGAACAATCTTCGTCCGGCAACAGATGCCATTTTAACTATAAATCTTGGTCGTGGGTAACGATAAAACCAGATTCAGACGTGGTTCACAATTTTGCCACTAAACTGGCGCCATTATCGAATTTACAATTATCATTCTTCTCATTTGCCGAGAAAAGAAATAAAACAGCTACGTTGAGAGATTTTAGACTCAACTAATAATTGTAATCAATATATTTTCTGTAGGAGTTTCAACTCAATGTTTCTTTACATTTCAATCAAAATAAACAATAGACGTAATCACAACAAATTAATAATTTATTTCAGATTAATTTATTTTACAGCGAAGTCGCATGGTATTTTAACACAATCAAACAATCAAAAAACTGATTTAAAAAAAAATTAAGTCACTTCGCTTTGTCTTTCTCTTGATTTTCACCTTCTTTTAACTCTTTTGTTAAAGCTGCAGTGTTTTTCTTCAAGGATTCTAATTGTTCTTTTAACTGCAATAATAATTGATCCCATTAATTACACATTTTATTATAATTAAACAAATAACATTTTAGTAAATACAATTTTTTTGAAATAAGCATCTTCTCTGCTTGGTTTGCTGCTCGAACCCGTACCTACGGCAGCTGGTGGTCTTTAAAAACAAATTTTTAAATTATTCTTACAAATTTTTACGAAAAATTTTACTTTGGGAGTTGCGAATCCTAATTTAAATAAATTAATAAATTAATAAATAAATCTCATAAAGAAAATATTTTATACACGTACTGAGTCTTTTCCAGAAGAAAAATATGTGAAACTTTAAAGAAAAAGAATTTGATTTAGTTTTTAAAAATGAATAAAAATCAGATTAGACATTGCAAAACACCTTATACGATTAAACGCCCTTAATTTTATATGATGCACTAAAAAATTTAAATTTCCAATTCGAGACATGGCCATATTCCTTAAAATTTTAAAATAAACTTTAAGAATAACGAATCTCGAGTTTAATACCATGCGTACAGCGTTTATTACGTCACTACCACACGCACACGCAACAAAACAAACGAAATGGATTCTGCTCTTGTTAAGAACTGAACTGGAAAAAGATGAACTCTGATTATACTTGAAACTACAACGCCTCCTGTGGTCATTGCAAAGTCACATGGCTCTTGCGGCAGGGCTGACGTGTGGGAGTAATTTCCGTGTTATAGCTGAAATAAATGAGCAAGACGAAGCATTGGCTCCGAACTAGTGCAATTATTAGCCTCGATAACCAAATTTGCCAGGAAAATTACCAATTTCTACTTTTATAGCGTATAACAATGACTAATCATAATCACACACTTAGCTGACTATAACGCACTGTATATAAATAGACCATACCGTAGTTAAGTTTTCAATCGTCAAATTTACGAGTCCAGTTCAGGATGAATGTCTCAACTATCGCGGATGAATTTGAAGAATTATTATTGCAGTCGGCTCGAAATGGAGATGACGCTATGGTTCGAGAACTTTTGCAAGCGAAAAAGGAAAAGAAAATAAATCTGGATATTAACTGCAAAGGTAGAATTTTTATTTAAAAAAAAATTTAGTTCAATACAGTTGTATCAAAAGCTAAATTTTTTGCAGGCCAAGCTAAAAGTAATTTAGGATGGACGCCGCTTCATCTAGCTTGTTATTTTGGCCATGAAAAAGTGTCTGAAATATTGTTGCAAGTAAACATTGTAATTAATAAACTTTTAAATTTATTTATTTAATTATTTTTAAATTTCAGGCTGGCGCAAATGTAAATGTTGTAAACGAAGCAGGAGACACGCCACTCCACAAGGCTGCTTTTACAGGGCGAGAAGTAAACTAAAAAACTGAAACAAATTGGTTTAGTTATTTACAATTTATAAATATATCTTTTTAGTCCTTGGTCATTCTGTTGTTAAAGCACAAAGCAGATGTGTCTACAATTAATGGGGAGGGTTTAACACCGAGACAAGCGGCTTTAGTAAAGGAAGTGCGAGATCTCATTGAAGGTTAAAGTCTAATTTCTGTAGAAATTGATTTTTATTTTAATTAAAATTTTGAATTTTGTTGGATTTAGGTGCTGAAAAAACAGAAGTTAAAAAAAAAGAGGAGCAATTCCTACGTGCTACTCGTGAAGGAAACTTTGATCTCGTTAATTTACTGGTAAAAATGAATTATGTTTTAATATTTCAAAGGATATAATCGTATTTTTTTTTTCAGTTAAAAGAAGCACATCCTCCCAACATTAATTGTTACGACGCGAACGGAAACACGGCACTTCACTGTTGTGCTTACAGGGACCAGAAAGAAATTGCGGTTGTTTTATTACAAAACGGAATCGATTCTACTCTTAGAAATAATCAAGGTTTATTAGAATTTCAATTTCTAAAAATGGTTTCAACATTTTAATGTTTTATATTAGGACAAACGGCACTTCAGCTTGCTCAAACTATTAAAATGCGACAGCTTTTAGACGTTCAACCGATTAAAAAGCTAGTCAGACATGTGCCTCGCTTTGAAGGTCCCCTTTTGAAGGTATTAAATTGATTAAGTTTTAAAAGAATTGTTTTAAATGATTTTTGTTATTATAGAGAAGTCGTTTCCTCGGATGGCAAAACGTGTGGGCAGTTTTAGAACGTGGAGTTTTGACGTATTTTAAGACGAGGCGAGTACAAAACGCATTTCCAATTTGATTTCTATTTACCATATATTTTTTATATTAGGGCTGATGCGTGTTCGGGGGTCAAGAGAAAAGGCTATAAGCATTTGGACGACGCCACCGCATTTGTAAATGTCTTAAAATGAAAACTTTATTTAAAACAAAATCTAATTTATTTTTTCTAAATTAAGGCTTTGACGATAGAAGCAAATGTAATTGTGATTCATTTTAACGACAATACAATGCATCGCTTGAGTCTTCCGCAAAATCAAGACGAACTTGGAGGAGTGGGACTACAAGTTAGATGAATTTAGTCCAAATGAATTTTTTTTTTAAATAATTTTTTTTTTTTTTTTTAATTTAGAAATGGTTAAATGCTTTAAGAGAACACATCGATTACAGCACTTACTATATGAACCAAGGGCTAGACGTTGCATCCTCCGATGAGGAAGAAGAGCAAGATGTTTTGCCATTAGGCTCGATGCAGGATGCTCTTAAAGTAACATCAGCCACTGTAACAAACATATTAATCATATAAATACATAAATACTTTTTATAGACTGCGCAAGCTCACGAACAACTCCTTAAGAATGAAATCACAGCTTTGTCTCTAGCCATTCCTGAAGATAACTCAAAAAGCAGTAATACTGTTAAAATATTAGTGTTTTTGAGTTAGTAATTTTCTTTTTAATAGTTCATAGAAGGCTTCGTCAAATAACCGAGGCTGCGCAAGCAATGATGACGAGCCTTAATCATTGCATGACGATCTTCACTCAGCAAGAGGAGGTTCGGTTACTACAGTTGAAAAATGAGCAGGAGAAATGTCGTGTGTTGCAACATTCGCTACACGTTTTGGCGAAGGAACATCACGAATTGGAGCAATCTATGGCTACGTCTCCTTACCATACACCGAAGTCGCGGTCCGCCAGGTCACCTCGATTTTACGACACGAGCGATGATGAGTTTTACGATGCTTTTGACGAACCTGAAGACGAGTCGGAAGAAGCTAAAGGTGAGATAGGAATGATTAAAATTGTTGATTGAAGTAAATGTACCGGATTATTAAAGAAATGTTTACTTAGTCAACCCTAACATTAACAATTATTTCTCAACTTCTTCAACAATCGTGTCTATTTGTAAACAACTTTTGAGCGTAATTGTTGTAAAACATGGCGACCGAAGTAAGTAGTAGTAGTTTGGTTTAGGAAATGGCAAACCTTTTCAACTGGTGCGGTTGTGTCGGCGATTTTGAGGAAGGTAATTGTGCTTTATCTACATACGGAGTTAAACTTTGATTGGTAATTTATATAGAAATAGTTAAGTTGAATAAACTATTGATTATTGATGTAATTAAAACCACAAATGTTGCCGAATTACTCCGTCTCTGGTTTCGTACTGTTTCGAAATTCGTTCGATGGCATTAATTAAAAATTTTTAAAAAAAAAAATTATTAATTTTTTTTTTTTTTTTTTTTTTTTTGTATATTTTTATTTTTATATGACAAACTTTGACACGAAACGGCGTTTTATAGAATTGAGGTTGATACGAAGTGACCTAAAACGCTCTACAGCTCAAACTAGAGAGAAAAACATTTCAGGTTGTGGAGATAGGTGAAGGTCGTAGTCGCGGTGGAATGAGTGTTAGTTTTAAGCGCTAGAAATGTTAAATGTTTGGAGTTTCTTCAATTTAAATGAGAGTAGTAATTCGTCAACCGGTACGTGAAATAACATTCTCCGCACTAATTTACCGTAGTAAACAATTTTATTAGTTATATCCATTTTGTTTATCTCGATTTCTAGTTTGTAACGATCCACATCCAAACCCGAGTTCCAGCAGTGACAATACAAGTAACTCAACAAATATTAAGAGTTCGTCCCACTCGTCAGGCCCTTCAAAGAGGGACTCCAGAAAGGCCGATAAAAATGCCGCATCAGGAAGTCTAGCGGAGTCCGGTTCGGAAGGGTCTGACAGGGATAGGTCAAAATCAAGGCGACGGACTGTTCCTAAAGGTCCAGACGGTAGACGGTGAGTTTTAAGTTATTTATTATTTTTCGATTTCTATTCGCCATTTTGATTTTTCCCCTTGATTACACTACTGCGAGATACGTTTTTTAGATTAAGGTGACCTCTGGATGATCTATTTTTCTTTTTAGACTTTTCGAAAACGTGTTTTATTACCTGACACACTTCTCAAACAAATAAAAATTATTCATTCGAAAGAGCAAAGATTTGACTCACTGACATTTAACACGTGTGAATTTAATTATTCTTTTTATTTGTTTGAATTCTTTTGATGATAATCATTGACCTAAACGTTACAAAGGTAATAAATACGGGCTAAGTGGCGTTTTAGCTGTTTGGAAAATGTAATGATTCCAATTTTTAATACCGGTGAAAATTTACTGTGTTGACAAACAGTGTCGGGCCGATAGAAATGTTTATACGTGTTGACTGATACGTTAGATTACATTTTTTTTATAATCTTCGAAGAAGGGTGTAGATGTTTTACAGTGAGACCACAACTTGAATTCTGATGACCTTCATACATAAAGATGCCATTTCTGGCACTTTTCCACTTGAATCCAACTCGGATCCAACTTGATTTTTTTTAAATTCAACATTACATAACCGAATAATTTTCTTTCTAAAATATCAAATTTTTATTTTAAACACGTTCTGACAGGTGTTGGTTGAAAATTAAGCATTGAAACACCATTTTTCCTCGCTAATTATCGCCAATTTCAGCCCTAAATTCGCCATTCTTTACATTTTTTATCGCTAGGCGTCAACTAATTTGATATACAAGCGGACACTTGTATATAATTTGTTTTTGTAATTTTTTTCTATCGTAGAAACTATTTTTTTCTGTCGGCTATTTGAATCGAATTTTATTTTTAATGCGTTGACCTTAACATCAACGAAGTTGACTTAAAAGGAAGAGATATTTATCACGGGTGTTTTGTGTAGTCGGTGCACACCTAAACTGTTCTAAATGGATCATTCCGGGTTATTGATTGCTCTGGTCCGCCAGCAGAGGACACGAGTGTTCAAAGAAACGGCGAACTCTGAATCCATGCATTGTGTTGCTGTATAGTGCGAGGAATGCGGAGTTGATGACGAAATGGGATACGAGAATTTGCTCGCGCTCCGTCTTTCTCTTAGCCCGCTTCTTTGATATAGTTTATAATTTATGATTTGCAGTCAAATCATCTGATTCACTTCCGTTTGCCTGGAAACCTTCATTCTTCCTACTCCTACCTTTATTCCTAATATTTTTTTGTTGAAAACACTCATGGACACCCACTTTGATCTTGTAAAATCGCTATGGGTAGTTCGAGTCGCACGTGATAGCATATCTTGCACAGTGGAGGCCGATCCGAGGCGCAGTGAATTAATATAGTGAAATTATCGAAATCGGTTAAATATGGCTGTTGTCGTCGATGAAGGAAAATCTGAATGGCAACACAGGTATAATTTTTTTTTTTTTAATTTTTAAAAATTTTAAAATTTACCTTTTCATGAGTAATTTTAATTTGGATTTGCTTTAAATATGCGCAGAATTAATCTTTGAATCAGTTTTAACAACTGATTTGGCGATAATTTTCTTTTTTTCTGCTCGTGATTTCGGAAGGAAAAACAATCAATTTTTTTTGTTGTTTATTGTTTTTGAAATGTTTTGTTTTGGATTGATCGTTATTTTTAGTTTGTGATTGAGAAAGGTGAAAGTTTGCTAACATGTTTGACAGTTTGTGCCAATTGTGATTAAATGGAAAAGAAATTTCCCGGTAGTTGTGATTTGATTGGAAATTTCTGCTTCGATTGAGAAGAAACGCCATACATTTGGATCGATTTTAGGCGTGTGGCCCAAGGTCACAATTGTGAGCGAAGAAATTTCCAAATCCATAATTAATTTCTCATCAACTTGATTTTATATTTATGGTGATGAAGTAGTGAGTTTTGATCACACGATGCATTTTTATGAATTATTTCAGCCAATTTTTTTTTGGTTCTGGTTGAATGTGATGATTTGATAGATATTTAGTTCTATTCATAGTGTACAAAAGGAAGAAAGAAGGAAGTGGAATTATTCGAAGCGTTTAAGCTTTGATTTCCAATGTCAAAATCGTTTTAAGACAGCCCTAGAGTTGAGGCGACATTGGGGAATCGGAGACCAATGCCGAGGAAATATTGACCAAATTTTTGTTAAAATTGTGTTGAAATTTGTCAATATTTCAACATTTTGAAAAATTGTAACACGGGTCTCCATTTTTACAGGGGACCCATTGATTATTTACACATTTCAGAAAGGTCAGGCCTCCAAATTTCGGAAGTCTCAGGTGGTGGCCGTACTGGCCCCCGCCTCGATGTTGACCTGTTTTACTGGTTCTTCTCGAGTGTCTAAATATCAAATTGGTTCCTCAAATGGGTGCATCGCCAGTTTTGTGCGAGTCGTTTCAAATATCGATTTTAGTTGGTATTTCTCATTTTTTATTTTATTCTAAATGTCAAATTGCTAAATTGTTATATATAAAGCGTTGAATCAGCGTTTCTAATCAAGTAAATATCAGATGTCATATTATTAATTTGTGACAAGTACTAAAACAAGCAGAAAAAAATATAAATATAAATATAAATATGAAATCGAGATCAAGTTTAATTTTGTTAAAGTTGCTTTTTTTTTGTTAACAAATGATAATTAAGGATATGGGATGCGATACGTGGTCGTGAAATTGTTTCAACGTGCAAGGGTATTTTAATATTACAAATTATTATAATTATATTAGCGCGAGTTAAACGTGCCTAAAGTAATTATAATCTACTTAATTGAAACTGAGAAAGTTCGCACAAATATGTAGTTTTAATGAGGTTTTAATGAAAATTTCAATTTTCGCTTTAAAATGTAAAGTGGAGGTATTAAAAGGTTTCAAATGGGATAATTGCGAAGCAAATTTCAAGTTTAACAATACCACACACCTCGAGGGAAATTATCGAGCTTACTGAGATTTTAAATTTTTATTCTTTTCAAGGACTACATTCCTCATTAGCTAATTAATTTGTAGATAGCGATATAATAATCAAGTGCAGCGTCTGTTTTTGTTTTTATTGGTAAATTAGAGAAGTTGTGAAAGTGGAATATGATCTCATTTGATGTTGAATAACATTTTTTGGTAAACTAGAGCGGTTTAAGGTTGTTAGAGAGCTAAACTCGGATTAAATTCTACTATAGTTGACACTAAATTAAATTATTTACAGTTACTGACGACAGATAGTCGTTTTGTTACGGCCTTATCGATCGACCGCAGAAATGGTAGCAAATGGCTCGCAAGAACCCATTTCACACATGACGGATTGTTTCCATTTTTCAACACGTGTGCCTTTGTTTTTAGTTTTTATTTAGATCTGATTTTATTTTTACCTTTTTCTTTTCATCAGGTTTGGAACTTTTGGCTTCATGTCGAATTATAATTTCCGCCTGGTTTGCAATTAGTTTAAGATGTCAAAACAACCGTGGTTGTTGGGTGTATAAAAATAAATTGTTTAGAAATCAAGTCGAAAACAATTTTTATTTCCCAACAAGTGCATTGGAAAATAAAAAGGTTTTTGAATTTTCACGGTAAATCAATCGATGATTATCTCCTACAAACACTAAACTAATGATCTCACGTTTCCGTTGTTTCTATTTGCGACTGACGCTATTGAAACGTAACCATAAATTGAGTTTGAATCAATTCCAATTTGTGAAAACGGATTATCACCTGTTAGCCAGTTCTAACAGAACACCAACTCTGCACTTTTAATTTCCAGGCCATTTATTTTTGACCTGGACATATTGACTTTAGCCTGGTCTCACGTTCCTGATTATTGGGTTCTTCAACTTGAAGAACCACTAGATTTAACCTGCTTGTATAAACTAAATTAAATGGTGTAAAAGTAAAAACGATATTGCACGAAGAATAAATCGAAATATCTAACCAAGTTCATTGCTCCTGTTGCTTGGTTACAATGGATTAATTTAATACAATTACACGTTTCAAAATAATAAAAAACGAATTTGATAGCGTGTGGGCTGGTTACTATTATTTCTTTTACATTTTTTTCCTTTCTCTATTTACTTAGACTTAAACTGCCTGTGCCAATGTTTGCTCGGCATGATTACAGCATCTGGAGTATATTGAAACACTGTATTGGCAAAGTAAGCACTTAACGAAAGCGACATTACACATGAGTTTATGAATATATTTATATAAAGTAATTGAATTATTTATTATAGGAATTATCCAAGATTACATTTCCAATTATCTTCAATGAACCACTGAGTTTCCTCCAGCGAATGTCGGAGTACATGGAATATGCATATCTATTGAAGGAAGCAAACAAACTACACTCGCCTACAGAAAGAATCCAGGTATTGTTGTTTACGAATGAATGGAGAATTTTTGTTAGAGTTTGAATTTATTGTATTTGTGAATTTTGAACAGTATGTGACAGCATTCGCGGTCTCAGCTCTTGCAGCCAATTGGGAACGTATAGGGAAACCATTTAATCCTCTCTTGGGTGAAACGTACGAGTTGGAAAGGGACGACTATCATTTAATTTGCGAGCAAGTCAGCCATCATCCTCCTATTAGTGCATTCCACGCCCATTCTCCAGACTTCATTTTTCACGGCTCAATTCAACCAAAATTAAAATTTTGGGGGAAATCCGTTGAGATTCAGCCCAAAGGAATTATTACCGTGGAACTTCCGAAGTATAATTTTTTTTGTATTTAAAAAAAAAAAAAAAAAGATTTTAATTAAAAAATTGTCACTTTTTTCAGACACGAGGAAGCGTACACATGGAGTAATGTAAATTGTTGCATTCATAATATCATAGTAGGAAAATTATGGATTGAACAGGTAATTTATTAATAAATAACACTTTAAAAATGTAAAATAGTTACTTTTTTTAAAATAGTACGGAGTATTGGAAGTTGTAAATCATAAAACTAATTTGAAGTGTACAGTTACTTTCAAACCTGCTGGCTGGTTCAGTAAAGATCTTCATAAAGTTGAAGGATTTGTAGTAGACAAAAGGTTAGAAAAAATGCGTAGTAGTACATGATTACACGCAAAAACTTACCGAAAATTACTTCAAAAACTTACCGTTTATTACTTCAAATTGTAGAAAAAAGAAACAAAAGTTTCTGTACGGTAAATGGACGGATTTTATTAAAGCAGTCGATGTCCAGTCGTACGAGGATTACATGAAGACCAACCCACAACGGCTTAAAACGAGTGGTGACACGCCGCGCAGTACACCAAGCAGCAGTCCCGCACACGCTTCAAAAAAATCGAGCAAACAAAGTAACAGCAGTGGACCATCGGTTAGTTATCAACTTCAACAACTTTAATGTGATTTTGATTGGTTCGTTATTGTCTTATTTTTTTTATATCAGGATAGCAACGGTTTTGATGAATCTCAAATTGAAGATCCTGAGGAGCCAGTCCCGAAAAATCCATCGGTGTATTCATTGGACATTCCAAATTCTGTCATGTTGTGGGAAGCAACTCCAAGACCGCATGACTCTGAACAGGTTAATTGCTCGCCATTGTACCATTACGTATTTTGGTTTTTTACTCATCTCTCTTCTTACTAATTGGTTTTTGTGATTTTTAAGTATTATCAGTTTACTCAGTTTGCAATGACATTAAACGAAATGGACCACAAAATGGAGGGGAGATTGTGCCCTACCGATTGCCGGTTTCGACCGGATATTAGAAAACTGGAAGAAGGAGATATCGGTAAATTTAAGACGCGATTTCAATAATGCGAAGTTTTTATAACGAGAATGTTTTTAAAACAGATGGAGCTGCTATAGAAAAGACTCGTCTCGAAGAAAAGCAGAGAGATGCTAAGAAAGGCCGTAGAGTGGGCAAGGATAACTGGAAACCACGGTAAATCGTTGTATTTGTTGAAAATATTCCTATTGTTTATTTTTTTTATTTTTTTTATCAAAGGTGGTTTGAAGCTGGGCCGAATCCCTACACAAAAGATGATGATTGGAATTACGTAGGCGGATATTGGGATAAAAAATTTTCGAATACTCCGGACATCTTTTAAAACTAGTTGAGGTTCCTTATTTATATTAAAAGCAGATGAAATGTTTGTTTATTCTTCAGCCAAACAAAAAAAAGAAAGGAAAAATAATCTGCTAGGATAAATGTGTAAGCGCAAATATAATCATTACAGACAAAAAAAATATCATGTGTAGGTCACCTTACATCGTGTAGAAAAGAAAATACTTTTAGGTATTGTGCTTTGTAAAATGTTGATAAAAAAGAAACAAATTGTTGCAGAGATAGATATCGAAATGAAGTATAATTTATTCCAACTAAAGGACAATCTTCAGTGGTCTTGGAATCGATTGTGGAAAGCGTTTGTTAATTTGTAGATAATCTGCTGAAATGAAATTTTTGAAAACTTTTATATATATCGATGAAATTATTACGTTTTTTTAAAGCCTTGCGCCTTCCATTGTGATGTTTTCTTATGTTTTCTTCATTTTTTATTGATTTAAGGTATTTTATTTTGTATTTTATTTTATGCATCATTTGTCGTGCAGTTGATATATATATTTTTTTTTTTTTAAATTTCAATGTCTAATTCAGTCTGTGATGACAATAACTAAATTGTTCGAGTTTGTTTTATTTATGTGTGTGAATTAAGACAAGTGAGAGGGGCATTGAACAGCTCAGGTAACTCTCATATCTAACAATTGTTTTATTTTTTAAAAAAAAACCTAGTTGAAGTTGTTGGGTTTGAACGATTGTTTGGTAAAGAATGATTAAATCTATAACTCTTGAATTTTATCCGAATTTGATATTTGAAAAATAGATATACGTTAAAATGACAGGTAAATTTACTAAAACAAATTGAAATTTTTATTCATGTTTGGGCTAATTATCAACTGCTGATTGTTTAAGCAACAAAAACTGTAAAATGTACACATTTGTTAGTTGCAATTTACATAGTTGCTTGTTCTGTAATTAAATAGAGGTACGCAAAAATTAAGTTTGAGAAAATATAGTTTAAATGTTTTTTATTTTTTTTTTTAAACTGCTCGTTTACTGCTGTTGTAATGTGATTTGTAAGCGTACTGCCAGTTATGTAATTTTGAAGCGTGGAGTGTAAAATAAAATTTCAAACATTGCATTACTTTTGACAAAGATTTGGAAACATTTTTAGGCTATTTCGAGACAGTGCAGGCACTGTGTTTTAAAAATTCTTCTATATTTAATTAATACAAACTTATTCCATGTTCATTTACTAACAATAACCAATAACAATTAATTTTTTTCTTTTAAAAATGCTGTAAGTTTATTTTATTAATTAAAAAAAGTCAATTTTAGAAAGAGTGCAGCCTTGTCCGATGTTGTAAACTTGCTCAATAAATATAGCGTGCTTATTTTAATACTGGTCATCGTCTTGTTCGCGTTCTTCCGATGATTTCCAGCGCTTTACGAGAACTTCCTGTGAAATTATTTTAAAAAATTTATATGTATTTCGTGCGTGCATTAATTGTTTTATCTTACCTGGACTTTAAAAGAAGACAGACAATTAGGGGAACTTAAATCATCTTTCGTAAGATTTTTCGATCGAATGACGTAACAAATTAATAACTCCTGTTAATTAATCAAGAAACAAAATAGGTAAGTTTTAATACGTTTAAAAAATAATTTTTGTATGACTTTAGAAACGTGTTCTGTTGTTCGATTCCAGGCTAAAATATTCGGCCAATTTAATTCTTGAGAAGCAAAATATGGATCGGGAGTAGACATGTCGAAGGTAACGGCTTGGATTAAAATAGAGTACGAGCCGTGATAATACACAGGCCCATATTTGTATAAAACTAAAAAAAGAAAAAATTAGTTTCAACACAGATCAAAAAAATCAAAATTGTATTACGTAAGTTTACTCCAAATTTCAATCCATTTTTTACTACCCAGCCTTTTTCCCGGAAATGAAGGTAACTAACGTACGAAGGTATAAAATTTATATCTCTCTCGCAGCACATTCTCCAAAATGATGCAATATCTAATGGCTTACAACGAGAAAAAAAATGATAGGTTGAATCTATTGATTTTGTACGTTAACAATTATATTGTAATACCTGACTATCACAGCAAACAGTTAAACATTCTAAATTATGCATGAGATAAAAACTATCCAGGAAATCAAGCTGTAACAACTGTAATAACGGATAGGGATCATCCACTATAGTCAATTTTTCATCTTCAACTTCAGTGTCTTCTGTCCCATCGCATTGATCATCAGTTACATTTATTTTTGGCGTATTAGTGGAGCAAGATGTATCAGTTCCGGATTCTTGTTGCCATATTTTTCTCCTTTTGTATCTGAATGGAAAAAATAAAAACACCTCCTTTAAATTACAATTTTTAAAAATAAACAAAATCAAATTAACCGCACCCGTGTTGATCCATAGATTTTTCGATACGCAATTGACGTTTTGGTAAAATACAAGTACCAAAGTTGCCTTTGTTGTGTAAAAAATAAATATCTTCTTGTTCGGTAACTAATACATTTCTTCCTTTCAAGAAACCATTACAAACGTGCGATCCAGCGGTGATCGGAACCGGAATACTGTGTAAATGAGCTCCTTTTTTAGGAACAGGTTCCCGACATTTTGGGACAGACATGACAATCACTGTTATAAATCAAATCAAATCACACATCAGACGATAGCAACGATTTCGGCCGCCATTTGCAAATCGTTACCAAGGTTACCTAACTATTCTCTATAGTTCTATTTCCTGCTGGAACGTATGTAAACAAACTAAAAAAATTTAAATTTAATTTAAATTTCGTAATTATTTATTTAAAAAATTTATTTACATTTCTTTTTTATTTCCTAAAAGTTTGTTTTTACAGTTCGGTAAAGTTAGTTTGTAATAGGACAAAAGTTATGAAATTTTGACCACACACAAGCTTTATTTTTCAGAATTAGAACACAAAAATAACTTCTTTGAACTTGGGAAGAAAAAAATATTAATAAAAGAAGAAGAGAAACAGAAAACCCACGCACGCCATCTAACGACAAAACTAGGAACGAAATCTAATGACTAGCTGTGTTTCACGTCGTCATTCAGCAGTGTGCTCCCAGAGCTGTCGTCCCGCAGTGTGAATCTATAAGTCAGATTCCCACGACCTGGACCCCCACAAGATTTTTTTTTCCATCCCTCTCATCCAACCATTTCCAATTATAAACGGCAGACCGGCAAAATGTGAAACGTCAACATCATCTAATCCTTGATGATAGCGATCAACCAGGTGAATTTATTATTGATAATTCAGTGGCACAAAGCGTGCACTCATGTTTTTATTTGCTCGTGATCCGTTTTTATGAAACTAATTCCATTTATTAAGTAACAAAAATTGATTTCAGATACTGAAATATATCTTTAAAAATAATGTAAAATTAAAATTATAATTTTTTTATTTTTTTAGATTTATTTTTTTAGATTTTTTGATAAATTGGAAAAAAATTAACAAAATGACAGTAGAAAAATAGAAAAACATTCTCCAGTTTCGTTTATTATGTCGTGGATATGTTGGTGATCCGAATGGACTGCTATGGGTGATGACCGCATCTCTACAATATCAAAACCTTACCGTCCACCAACCTTGGTAATAACAACTGAAGATCGCACAAGACCCGAATCACGACCGGGTCCAACATCAATTTTCAAACAACTTAACGGAGCCATATCTCGTTCAAATACACCGAGTTTGCAGCTTCCTTCCACGGCTGCTACCATTTCTTCTGCGTCCAGTCTCCCTGCTACAAGTAGTACAGGTAATCGTTTCTATTATAATTCTATTACAATTCTGCTCTGATAACTTTGGTTTTTACGTTTATTATTAAAAATTACAAACCCGGAGTTTCTTTACGTGCCGTAATTACTAGGTTTCATGTTGATTGTTGATGTTTACCGTAATAAAACTCAAGTGACACGTCGTATAGATTATGATTCAGTCGATTTGGTTGCTGGGTTGAGACTTGACATTGCAAAAAAAAAAAAAAGTAAATTTTATTTTTGCTTACATT
Organism: Strigamia crassipes; assembly: GCA_034683725.1. NCBI lineage: Eukaryota > Metazoa > Arthropoda > Chilopoda > Geophilomorpha > Linotaeniidae > Strigamia > Strigamia crassipes. The sequence goes on from JAQFXT010000161.1 coordinate 42,954, forward strand.
TGATCTTATTTCATGTTTTTGTAGGAAAAATAGATAATATAGAAACGTGAAGCTGGCTTGCGTGGCAATTTAATTAATTAATTTGTTTTTTCGTCTACGAAAATGGCTTTCTAAGATTTAAAATTACACTAACAAAAGTCGATGAAAATATTAGCGTAATTTGTGTGTGATCGATTCAGTTTTTATGCACAAGTCATTTGGAAGTTCTTAACGAGAACGGATTTTATTTGCATTTAAAATAAATTTGAGTGTGGGACTGGATCTAGTTCTACAAATTTCCTACACGTGAGCGATATCGCTTAGTTATAAAATTATAAACAGAATAGTCTTAATCCTTTTAAATTTTCAGTAGGCGCATTCACAAAGTCATTTAAACTAGTTTCTATCTTTTTTAAACTAATCTAAATGTAAAATTTGACATTTAAACTGATTTTAAAAAGATAAACCAGTTTAAATGACCGCATGAGTGCGCCTAGTGTTTATGATTTTCAACACACGAATTGCGGCAGATGATGTGGATATAAAATTTATTTTTACAGTATTTATTTTAATAAATTTAAATATCGGATTCTACTCAGCACACTTAGTACGCCATGCTCCCAATTTTTTGAAAATATTACTCCACAAATGTTTACATCTCACCATAATATAGTAATGGAATATAGATTTTCGATTCTTATATCTCCTTTTACTTGCTCGAAAATCTCCCGAGTTTTCGATTTTGGTTCATCCGTCACTCATGTTTTTCGCGATGAATATAAAGTAATTGTGGAGTAGTCTAATAATAGTAACGATTCATCAATAATGGACCGTGTAATCAATAATTAAACAATCAGATAGTTGGAACAAGAGCTCGTACGAGGGTTGATGGTGATCTCTAGTGATCTTAGGTCTAGCCAGCAGTAGGCTTAATGGTAAATTAATTTCAAATCACTAAAACTTAGTAGGATTTGCAAAGCCTGTTTTACAGCAAAAACCGCAAAGATTTTTTGTTTGTTTTAAATTCGTAGAACAACTGACGTTACCAAATCATCAATCACAAATTCAATAGTAAAAAGGAACAGCCGATGACATTTTTTCTTCTTTAAATTTAGTTTTCTCTGAAATTGTACACTTTTTTATACCTTATTTTCAACTTAAGGTGTCATCTTTTTTCTGCGCCTATCGACCCTCGTGGAAAGGTTATTAAAGGTTCTCTTTAAGTAATATTTTTCTCCCTTTGCGTTTTAGAAATTTATTATATGCAGAGTTTGGTAATGGTGAGAAATATGGTAAGGAAGCTCGACCCTACACTTATTTTACGACTTATTAGTCCCTGATGTATTCAATCAGTTTTCTGCATTTTCAGATGCATTTTATGTTTCAATTTGTAAACTGTGTGAGTAATTTATCTCGAAAGAACTTATCTGTGTTTTGGTTGATCAATCATAATGGTAACCACTAGACCGAGAAAACAATATTAATAAAGAAAAAATTTAAATACGTTGCCGTGGAAACGCAAATGAAGTGTATTTTAGAATCGAATCACTTCACTTTGCAAATTTTATTTCTCGGGTGGTATGTAAAAAATGATGGGGAGAAAAAAAATGTTAACTGTTGTCATGGAAATGAAGTAAGGTGCGGCAATCTTCTTGACGAATTACTGCGTGCGTCTTTGCTTTCTTTTCCCCGGATAATTTTGTTTTTTTTTTAAACGAGAGATTATAAAATGTGGGATCGGTTTTCCTAATTTAAATTAAAAGCATTGTATCGCAGCAAATCCCTGCAAAGACTAAAAGCTTCTTTGCGCGTTGAGGTTGCGTTGTGATAATGAAGAAAACGAGAAAAGATGATTTGCTCAAGGTTAACGGCGATTTCCAGCTTGGCAGTTGGCACCACAACTCGGTTGATGCGCCTTGAAAATCGATTGATCTTAACTTGATTACCTGTTTTCGTTATACATATATATTTTTTTTATGAATTAGTAATTATTACTTCGCGGTATTAGTACATAAAAAACTCGTAAAAACAAAAATCACTTTTTGATCTGCAAAAATCCACTTTAAAACATCCATGTTGAGCTGACGTAAATTTTTACCTGGTCCACATTAACACCTATTAGAGGTTTTAAAGACTGTTAACATATTTTTTTATGCGTTAATTTTTCTATTTTTATTTTTATTTCGCCACTGCACCGCAGTGAAAGCCATCTGTTCCATTTCGACATCGTTTACAGGTTTTCTTTTGGAGAATTGCATTGTCTTTTTCAGATAAATTAACTGAAGGTTTGTGATCTGATTAGTAGTTGAAAGTAGAATTTATTTTTCCTATTGTAATGAATTGAAAATTTAAAAAAAAAATTCTTACACATCCTGAAATTAAGCAATCCACCAAGAAAATTAATTTAAACGCATTACTTTCAAAAGAAAATTAAAAATTATCTTTTACTTTCATCGCTCCTCCGAAACCACCAAACGAATTTCGAATCCAAAAAGTGCGTTCTACAGGTCTCGATCCCGAGATCGGTGCTGGCCATTTTTCAGATTTTTTGCATTAATATTTGTCTAAATATCAAGATTTATATTAAATAAGAACAAAAAGTGCAACTTTTCTGCAATACCTCGAGTATTGTTGAAACAATACTTAGTAGTATTGCAGGGAAGCTGTTTCAATGTTTTATGCAAGTTTCTTTGGGTACAGCTTTCTTGCAATACCACGAATATTGTTTATTGCGCTGTGACTTAATTTTTTACGCAAGTTTCCAGAGATGGCACCAACAAATTGCGCAATAATGTAATGCGTTATAAACCTTACCACGAGTACGAGAGTAAAAATTTGTAATAACATTGCACTTTATTACAAAATTTAATTTATAATTAAAAAAACTGAATAAGAAAATAGGATTAATGTTTGTGAATTAAATCTCTTTACAAAAATCGGAAAAAAAGTACGAAACCAATCAAAGAAATTAGAAAAAATGCAAAATAAATCGGGAAAATGTACACAAAAATCAGAAAAAAATCGGAATAAATAAAAAAAATCTGGAAAAAATACACACAAAAACAGATAACACTGGGAAAAATGCACAAAGACGCTATAAAAATTAAAGAAAAAAATGAAATAAAAACGTTAAAAATTGTAAAATGCATATAAAATCGCCAAAAAAAAAAATAGAAAAAATATGAAGAATAAAATTGCCAGAAAGTAATAGGATAATTTTATTTTCCCAGATAAAAAAAAATTTATTTTTTATGATTAAAATACGAAAAGGGGACAAATAAAACAAAAAATAAGAATTAGTCGTAATGAATAAAACAAATCTGCTGTGAACCAAAAAAATGAAAACAAGAAATGTGCGTGTATACTAGTACACTGATTTAATTTTACCAGTAAAAAAACATTTAAGTTTATGATTTAGAATAATGAAGACAACAAAAGCATAAAACGAGAATGGTTGTTGGTCAGTTTACTGTTACCACTGAAGGATTTTTAAAAAATGGTTGTCCTATAGGATGGTCAGGCTGACTAGTGTTCTTTTATTTTGGTGGTGAAGTGCAGCAAAACTCTAGAGGAAAAGTCACAAAGATAAACAGTTGTTAGACAAGCTCATGACTACTTCACATTAACATTTAATACGATGTATTGCCGCAACACACGTTTCCCATATATTTTTTTAACATGTGCATAATTTAGAATAGAATCGCGATGTATAGCCAAGATCTATACCGCACCATCTAAAATATTTATCATTATCTACAATGGCACAAATTTCTTATACAAATGACAAAAAAACATCAGAATTTAAAGCCAAGCATTTGCTACGTTGTATAATAACAAATAATTGCGTTTAATTCAACTACTATTCCGTAAATAAATCATTTTCACTGCACTAACTCATTTTTATTTGTTTGTTAATTTTTAATTTCTAATGGTTCGCGTTATTCAGCAGAATGATCAAATAAATAAAACTGATGTTCTACTTTTGGGCGCACACGCTTCACCGGTTTTAGCCTTGGTCTCTTAAATTCTCATGGTTTAGCTTGGAGTTAATAGCTTTTGATATTTTTTACCATCACACGATATCATTACTTTTTATAATTTAAAAAAAGTAATCCTACAAATTGTGTTCACGCTTGTCTTGTAAACAACCTCGAACGATTCGAATTTGCATTTTACAGGAGATGACTTAAGAGATCTGCATGGACATTTTTGGACATAAAAATAAATTCCCAGGTTTACGCATGACTTCGCAGAACGTGATACGTGTATCTAATTTCCGTCCAGGCATGCAAACTTTCGGAAAATAACTTATTGTAGGAAAGATCCGCGACATGTCAAAGTCGTAAAACAAATACAAAAAATAAATTGATTTTTTGAATGAATTTTATCTCTAGCGTCGTTCCAAGAATGACAGCAAGAGTTTATTTAATTTGTTGACTTTTCATGTATTGATCGCTTTCTTATTGATCATGAATTCTTCCATGTATTTTCCTTTCATCTTATTTATTTTGTGCGGGTTTGAACAGGTACTGAAATTTTTTATTATTGACAACTTGAAATGGATGCCATATTTTGAGTTCTTAGTACACGTAATATATTGCGTTATGTTTTGCGAAAGCGTGCTTGAGGGTTGAAAATAGAAACGTGTTGTAAGCCAAAGTCTTCGACTCATTTCTTGAAACCTCAATTGTGCTTGAGTTGTCATTTATTATATATATATATATATCCTGTTGACAATTTGTTTTAAAGGTGTAGTGAAACAAACAAGGTAAGTTTTTCAGCACATAAAGACTTAGTGTACTTTTTTCGGTGTTTTCAAATTCCCGACTCAAGATTAAATGCATTTGTATTAAGAATTTGTTTTGTTGAAATTGACATACCGGTGTGAAGCCTTTATTTAGACGATTGTTTTGTTTTTCATTATTATTTTTGTTTCTGTTTTGTATTAGGTGTTTCCACTTCTCTTGATCAGACGAGTGAATCAACAGCAACACGAAGTCGAATTTCTATCATCCGAAAAAAATGTTGTTCAAAACGACTACGGAAAACTGTTGTCGGATGCGTAGTGAGCGTGGCAGTGGCAGCAGCGTGGGTGGGAGCAACGCATTTTATTAAACGTTCCTACTTATACCGCGAAAGCACCGACGGCAATCTGAGTGCTACTCCTTATTTGAAGACAACTACACAGGTGATCGGAGACGACGCTCTTCTCATGGCCACTCAAGACCCGCCAATGTCCCTCTGTGCCTCTTCTGAGCGCTGGCAGCTGCCATATTGGATTTCGCTCAAGCGCGACAAGGCGAGAAATAGATTATAGGACTTTGATACCTATTTAGTCTTGCCGATTTATATTAGCACACGAAGCACGTTTTATTTGCTTTCAACATAGATCGAATAACGTTATAGTTTAGTGTAGTGTTTGAATTGTTTGTTTTAATGATCCATTTTCGTTATGGTGAGTATCGAGGAGGAAGCTGGTTACAACCTTTGAGCACAAATAGAATCACGTTTGATTTATGGCCGTATCATTAATTTCACTTCCCTCTTTTTGCTTAATTAGAGAAAAATAATATTTGGGTGACAGGATAAAGAAAATTTAAATACTAGATTATCGTATGTTTTTGTTTTTAAATATCAACTGTGATTTACAGATTGAATTCGATGGGAAATGTTACACGAAGTGTAGGATTTTCTATTAGCAGAACTGCTTTTATGATTAGCAGACGTCAAATGAATGATTAATTTTGACGGAGCATGTTAGCAGTTAGGCATAAACCTTTGCCCTTGATCTAACTCGATTTATTCTAAAAATTCTCTCGTTAATTTGAAGGGAAAAAAATTAAAATTTAGGTTATCGCTTAACAATTTCTACGTGGCGAATTGCCAAAATGTGAATGGCTCAAGTTGTTGTTTCCACTCCCTTTTTATGAGCAGTAGATTTTAATGACATTTCCATGCTTCTGTGCAATTTTAAAAAAAACAAAAAACAATACATTTTGTTTTGCAATTTCACGGTATATTTTTTTTTTTTAAATGTTGTAAGCGAGAGACTTAAGGGGGCGGTTATGATTTACAATATTATTTTTGTGGGCCACAATCACGCGCACTTCACTGGCCACTTGTTGTTTTTCACTATATAGTTTTCACTAATTTCATTTTCATAATTTAGTATATGTTTAAATTGTTGTTCTCTGATTTGATTTTCGAATTTTTTTCTTAGGATGCAATTTACGACGCACCTTTTTTCACAACATGGTTTTGCACCTTATGGACTGGGACATTTTTCCCACTGTTTGTCTTGACGAAATTATTTTCTCGGTCTGCAAAATCCAATTTGAAAACAGTATACAGGTAAAATTTAATACATCGATAACGAGACTCAAGCTGTATCTACTTATCGGCTTCAAATTATTAATACGCTGAGTCAATGAAGCTTTTACTGATTAACAGTAATTGAACGTCACTTTGAGTTAAAGGGGAGAGAGAAAAGTTCTTGTATGCAGTTAATAAACTAGGATTACGTGTTCGTTACAAACGTATTTGAAATAGCTTAAGAGCAGCTAAGAAGCTTAGTGGAAGAAAAAAGAATAAAGATAAACAGAACAAAGATAGATTTTTTTTGGGGTTGGTTTCACTGCAAAGCAACTGTTTAAATTGAAGTCAACTTTCAGGCGGAGTTTCTATTTTGATGATTATAATTTTTTTTTGTTTTATTACAGAGACAGTGTTCGCCTTTTTCGTGAAAAAGGTTTAACCACAGTCAAAGTTCTAACCCGAGTAGCATTTTTTTGTGCTTTATGGGTTACCACCAACTACATGTACAATCACGCATTGCGTGTACTTGATGCGACTGACGTAATCGCGCTTTATTCGTCCAGTGTGTCTTTTGTTTATCTTTTAAGTTGGGTCATCCTTCATGAACAATTTGTTGGCGTACGGGTAAAAACAATTTCTCGCTCGGAAAAGAAAGTTTTTGAAAAAAAAATTTTTTTTTAAATAAATCATGCTAGAAGGCACGATTCCAATTTATTCGAGTAAACATATTGCTTTTAGGTTTCTATTTGTTGAAGTTGATAACATGATATCACTAACGGGGAGGATAAATTCAAAAAAAGTAGATCAAAATAAATTAAAATGCCACAAGCGTTATTTTATATATATAAAAAAAAAAAAAAAAACTTTCTTTTTTTAAAAATAAATATTAACTTAAAAAGTGAATTTATGTTTTCGTATTTGAAACTTTTTCCACAGATTGTGGCCGTGATTCTGTGCAATACTGGCATCGCCCTTCTCGCATACATGGATGGATTGACTCGCACGCCCACACTGGGGGGCGTGATCTTGGCAGCCGCATCGTCTGCAGGTTCAGCAGTTTACAAGGTCAAAAAACAGGAAAACCGATTAAGGAAGAAAAAAAAACACAATAACAAAATTGTAATACCTAGTTGATTTTTAATTTGCAAATAATTTTTATTTCAGGTACTTTTCAAAAAAATAATCGGCGAAGCAAGTTTTGGCCAGGTGGCTCTCTTCTTCACACTCATCAGCATCTTTAATACCTTTCTATTGTGGCCAGTGCTGGTTACTCTCTATTTCACTCATGTGGAAATCATTAGATGGTTAAGAATCCCCTGGTGGGATTTATGTGGAGCTGCAGGTCTTTCATTGGGTAATTTTTTTAATATTTTAAATTAATGACGAAATAAGATACTGGACGTAAATTCTCTAGTTACAAATTTACTTGGCAACTTTGGAGTAGCTGTTACGTACGAACTCTTTATTACACTTGGTCTTATAATTGCGGTACCCCTTTCAGCAGGTAATTAAAAAGTTGTTGTTGTTGACGTGTAAATCATTTTTTTTTTTAATTTTAATTTCAGCTTTGGATTCACATCAAAATCGAGTGAAATTTGAGGGCATGAAATTAGCGGGCATTACATTAATCGGAGTCGGCTTCCTTCTAATTCTCTTTCCGGAAAATTGGCCGGATTATGTGACCAAGGTACTTAGATGGCGACGAACGCATACTCCGGATGACCAGTCTCGTTTGGAAACGTCGTCAGGTGGGAATCGATCGCGACTTCGGTCCCCAACAGGACTCGTCAGGTGAATCAAGATTTGATTTGAACGTGTGTGTCCCGTGAAGTGTTGTCAAAGTCCCATTTATGTTGCTGAGTCTCAGTATTTAGGTTATGCCATCAGGTTGTGTTGTGTTTGTGTATAAGGTTCTAGACTGTTATCGTTTCATGTGCTCAAAAGAATCTTTCATGTACAGTATCATACTCATGTGATTGTATAAGTATTTGAAGTCGAAGTCTAGGAATTGTTTATACTCAACTCCTTTTTGCATTTAATTTTCTAGGATGAAACTGTTACAATAACAAAAAAAAAACTTCTAGGATAAGATTTTCTCAGAAGATATAAAACTGACAATCTATTTATTTACATAGACATTTTTCATACAGGGTATTTCTTTTAAATATCTATATTGAAACCATTAATATGATGAGCCACAATAGGCCTAATGCAAATAATTAACTTGCAGAATCGAATATTGTATCAGACTGACAGAAGACAGGTGTTGTAAAAAATAAATCAAATTAAACGAAAATTTAAAAACTAAAAATTTGAAATGAAAAAAAAGTTATATAAAAATTAATTTATTAACACATCTTCCTCGTCTGTTGTGTAATCTAGCTCAAGTTATGTTGTTGAATATTCTAGCAATAAAATAACTGAAAAATCAGAATTTTGGGGGTGGGGGTTGAAACTACCGGTGAAACGAATGGGAAGTGATAGTTTTCCTCTGGAATTTTGATATATGAAGCGATATCTAAATTTAATGTAAATAATTCTTTAAATTGTCTAAAGATGTCATTAGTGGCAATATAATGCAAATTGGTACCACTGTGAGCTAACGTTACAGATCAAAAAACATTAACTGTGTAGTTAGTTGGTGCTGGATGTTATAGTAAATTTGAAAGTACAAGAATTCGTTTGGTTATTGTTTGATTGCTTTGTTAACTACTTGCCAGCTTGTGTTTCTAATTGGGTTTTGTAACTTATTTGTTGTTTTTAATTTTCTGTTTAACCAATTAACATTAATAAGATTTTGTGTTTCGGTAATTTGGTGGTTTTATGTTCAAAGTGTTGTTTTACGTTCATAACTCTTATGTAAATGATTTTTGTCTACATTATTCTGTCTTAGTCGATATCTTATGGCGTCTGTATCAGATGTGCTTCCAATTGTTTTTTGTAGAATCGATTTTGTTTTAAATTAATAAAAGCCATAGGGTTTAACAAACTTAAATTTTATTCAACAGAATGGCATATTTTTTGGAAGTATACCAGTACACTTAATTATTCTCGTTCTTGTGGTGTAGATAGTACAATTTTTAATTAGTAATGAATAATTATAGATTTTGATCGTCTAAATTTGATTTTAATAATTTATGGCTAGTGCAAGACTAACTTATATAATATTTTGAAATAGTGCATCTCCTAATTTATTAATTTTAATTTCTGTGTTTTAAATAAGTTGGATTGTTTCGGAAGTCATCGATTTTGCATACAATTTATCTAATGCTGTGATGGGATTTGGCGGACGATAATGGAACTTGAAGTTGTGATTCGATATTTGTCAGATAATTGTCTATGTTATTTGAGATTCTATCCATATCAGTTTCCGTGATAACAGATATTGCACTGCTGACAGAACGATTGTCATCGTTCGTATCTTCAATGTGTAGCGTATGGAGACGTGTCAGCTGTTGAGGCAAATTTAAATTTGGGGAAAGGAACTGGGGAAATAGATTGTATTAAAATTTGCGTGTTGCTAGGACACGGTTTATTGCGTCGTTGAGTACATTGCCGCTGAACATGCAATTGGGCAGCAACATTGCTGACATAAGTAAGTATAACGTGTAGGTATTAAAATGTGCAATAAACCTTGTCGTACACGACTGAGGGAATAATTGAAAGTTTAATTCAGTAAAATAGGTATTTTATGTGTTTACTTTTCCATTTTCGGGTGCTTCTTTTGTTAGTTTCAGAGTATGTGTGTGGATTTGTTGAGTGTTTGCTTGTTGTTTTGAGCCTCCATCACCACTCCAGGCTTCCTTTGAATTTTCAGGTCCTTTCAAAATAGGAACAGTGTACGGCTTTCTTCTGAACCTAAATCAAACGTAGGAAATATAAATTCATAATAAAATAAATAAATAAATAAATATGCTTTTAGAAACAATTGGTTCAGTTTCAAATAGTAAATGTCAAGGTCAGGAATTAGCACATATTATTTTCACTTAATCATGTTTGCATAAAAAATGACGAGCTATCTAATTTATGAACTGCATTAAAGACTGTTTTCAGAATACAGACAAACACATCAGACAAGAGCGGAACAAAGTTAGTATCCAGTAAATTATATGGTACTATGAACGTTCCTAAGCGACTGCGGGTAGTTTCACTAAGGGTACATAGTCTTGCTATTGTTATTACGGTATTATTTTTATTTTTAAATTGATTTAGATTTTAAAAATCGTAAACCTTTTAAAAAAAAATATTCTATAACTTAAATTATATCCATCATTCTTAGGAGTTTATTCAAAAAAAATGTTTTATTGGTAGCTTTTATTGACATTAAAAATGACTTTGCTATAGTTACAGTGAAATATAAGCGTTATAAGAAGAATATTATTATTTATTTATAGCAAATAAAGTGTAATAATAAAAAGTACTCACTGCCATGAATGGAGGCCTTTAGCTATGGCAACAATAACAAGCAAAAGTAAAACAGCTAATCCACTCATTATGTAATTCCACTTTTTGTCTTCATCTGATAATTGTCTCGAGTCGTTTGCTTTGGTAATTTCTGTATTGCTTTCTAACTGAGTTGTCATTGCAGCTAGGTTTAGAAAAAGAAGAAAATAAATACAGTTTGAAACAACAATTAACTAAAACAATATTTGTAACAATTTGTGATTAGAACTACATTTATTTGACTCTTATATCTAAATTTATTTTTAAAATATATTGTCTGGCAACCAAAGAAACAAAACTCAATTGATTATCGTTCAATACACGGTTGTTTTTGTAGTTTTTGAGTGACGTGTTTTTAAAAAGCACAAAAATGTTAGGTGTGTAATAAATTTATAATGGTATCCCATTCCATTACGATATAAATTATTAAATTCGTTGATAAAAAATTAATTTAATAAAAATATGCGTTGAAAATGATCTCCTATTTACGCTAATATTCAAATGCAAAAATTGATTTTTTTTTTTTTTTTTTTTACTTACTGGCATTAAGCCACCGTGATTCTTCTTTATCAGTCTCTTCCATGTGTATTTTCTTGTACCGTTGACGATGTTAATCGTTTTCCCCACTGTTTCCGTCATAGTATTTCCCGTCGTTTTCACATTCTGGAGCTTCAACTTTTCTTTCCTGCTCAGCAATGCTCGCGAGAGAAGTGAGCACCTTTCGTGCGAGTGGTATGCTATGCTGGATAATGTGACGTTTCAACTATTAGAAATCAATAGTTGGCTGCAACGCTAAGGAGTTTACAAGTAGTTGAAAATTGCTGTCACGGCAGGTGCATTTCACGCTTCCTTGTTTTATTACACAGTATTTGTGTCTTAGAATTGGTTTTAGTGCGCAATTGATTACAGATTCGGCCCGACACAAGAAATATATAGTTTTTCATTAATTTTTTTTGTTTCCCTACACTTTTTATATGAAAATGTAGACATAAAAACGCAATGTGACTACTGTTTTACAAAATAATTACTTTTATTACGATTACTTTTTTTCTAAAAATGTAAATATAAAAATTTCATACAGATATTTGGTTTATTTTTTATTTTCTGAATGTTCTTTTGTAGTTGGCCGTTTCAATTTTGGAACTGGTGCTAAAAAGAAATAAATCAATGCTCACTACTTTTACGATATTTCACTACTTGTGACTTACCATTTGGATTTTCTCCTTTGTAAAAGTCTTTTAAAAGTTGTATTGCTTCTTCTCTCATTAGGCCGCTTTCACACTAAATATTTATTTGTAATATTAAAAAATAAAAATAAAATTGAATGTAATTCACCTTTAATTGATCCACATTCGGCATAAAATCAGTGTGAGCGTTTAAAATTGAACCGCACCCCCCAAACCTTTCATTAGAACAACCATATTTTATATCTAAAATATCTGTTAGTAAAAATGGGGAAAAGAAAACAGTATATAATGCAGCTATTCTTAAACTAATGATTAATTGACATTTTACTCATTAAACGAAGCGCTGCTGCACACATGATACATGGTTCGCACGTTACGTAAACCGTAATTTCAGAACACACCGCCTGATGGCGCAACGAATTTTGTTTACAAAATTCAAGTAGTTGATCGATGCATACCATTTCAGAATGTCTTGTGGCCTAAAATTTAGATAATGGTTGTTTAAATAAGTGAATCATTTTGCATTTTCACACATCCGTCCACGTAGTTTGTTACATTTTTCGTTTCATTCACTCGGTTGCCACTACTGGCAACAATTATGTCTTTGTATACCATAATACAACCAACAGGAACTTCCCCGAACTCTAAGGATTTGCTTGCCTATTGAAAAAATACAACAACGAATACAAAAATTAATTTAATTCAATGTAACCGAAATCACGGTTTCGTCACCAATTTCAACGCGCCTTCCATTTTAGTATTGGTATTAAGAAAACGTGAAACCCTTAAATACCGAAGCCTTTGTTTCCACTTTAGGCTGGCCTCCTTTTTTGTTTAGAATATGGTTTAGAATAAATAAATTACTTTTAAATGAATGTAGTTGTTTTTTTAAATATATTTTTGCGTTGCCATAAAAGGGTAAAATAAAATATGAAATATTTCAATTACGCACTTTTAAAATAATTATTTTTTGAGTTAGAATAAAAAAAAACTAACAACTATAATTTCAAGTTTAAGTGATGTAAAAAAAACCAAAAAAAGAAATCTATTCACTTAAAAAGTGAATAGAAACAGTTGTTTTTATTTCAATTAATTCGTGTGTGAACCGAAACATATATCACGTGAGGAAAAAAAGCCTCAAAACCAAATCGCCTTTTAGAGTTGCGAGTTTGACTTTGAGTGTTTCCGTTCTGTTGCCTTTTCCGTCTACGTCTTTCGAAACGCCCGTCTCAGTTGTTGTGGGCATTTGATTGTAGTCCACAAGGAAGTTTTTATTTACAAAATGTCTCAGTTTGGTTTTGAGAATAATTTTGAAGAAGGTAATTTCCCCGATGAAGATCCAGCGGCGGAATTTCTTGCTCGCGAGCAGGATGAGTTGGCCGGATTAGAGGATGACAACTTCGCTCCTTCACCAATTCATGTCGAAGGTACTCGAATTAAAGCGCCAACAAACCACCCACTTTCTTATAATTACCAATTCCAATAATAAAAAAACAAACATCCTAATTGTTTCGTAAAATTAACCAAACAATCATTTCATTGACCTCTCGATTGTTCGTCAGATAAACCTTTTGCCACAGGAAATTGAATTACACTTTATTTGAACAAAAATTCCCATTTTTTCGTTTCAGTAAATGGAGATTTTGAAGATTTGGAAAATTCTGAGGAAGTGAGTAACAAAAACAATTCGTTTATAGGAGAATAAATTTAACACATTAAAATATTTTTATTTTTTTTTTCCACAGCTTCAAATGAACGGGATGCCTGAAAGCGAACCGACTCAGCCATCCAAGCCAATCGTTCGCGAAGAACCCGAAAAAATAAAGAAATGGCGAGAGGAACAGAAAATTCGATTGGAACAAAAGGGTTATTTATTTGAACTATTATTATTCGAGATTGGTTGAATATTGAAAACGATTTTAGACGAGGAGGAGGAGAGAAAAAAGGACGAGCTTCGTGAAGGGGCGCAACACGAATTGGACGAATGGTATCGACATCACATGGAACAGGTTGAAAAAACACAATTACAGAACAGGTAATTGCTTAATTTAGCATAATTAAGCGCAAGATTTGTGATCGATGATGAATTTCTACATTAGTACGTAAAAAGAACAAACAAAGTTTAAATTTCTACATCTTTTATGTGACTTATTAAATTATAATAGCAACAGATGATCATTTCGTATTTAAGTACTGATCTGTTTGCTTAATTCAATGTTTTTGTTTTGTTGGTTGCTGCCCACAGGGAAGCGTCCAAGTGAGTACATATACCTTTCCTTTCCTTTCTTCTGTCTTTTCTTTAAAAACAGAACTCTTGCTTCTTGCCTCTGATTTTAGTGTGGACTAATTATCACTGAATGCAATTTGTGTGCTTTTACACTCGCTCGTTAACACACTAGTCTGATTTTACTCCTTAGTAGACTATACTTCATTTCCTGCATTTGTTGATTACTTACAAAATCATTCGGGATGTGGCCAAGATGTTAGTTCGATTAGATTGCCAAGATTTTGTGTAAAATTTAAACGTTTTGGATGCAAATTTGGCCACTTCTGAATTAGTTTTAACGCTATTAGCTGGATATTTATAAATTTCTTTTTTTGAGTTGGCTTTATCCTTCATTTCCTTTAACAGGAACGCAGAAAAAGAGCACGTGATGGAGCGAGATGCACAAACTTCTGGTCAAGAATGGGAAAAAATTGCCCGGTTGTGTGATTTTAACCCCAAGACAAGCAAAACATCGAAGGATGTATCTCGTATGCGTTCCATTATTCTGCAGCTAAAGCAGAGTCCGCCGGCGAAAAAACAATAAGTTACAAAAAATAATGTTTGTTTCAATAAATTCCACAATTAAAGCACTATTCGACATTTTTACTCATCGCTGTCTTTGATTAACCAGCCAGCATGTATGAAAATGCGAATAGTGAAAAACGTTGTAAATTCAATCGATTTGTTCGTGGAAAGAAAGATATATTCCAAAGTAAATCTGAAATGTATGTGTAGGTTGTAATTATGAAACAATATTAATAGTTTAATCGATTAAAACATGAAAAAGCTGACGTTTGTTGAACACTAATGAATCATTCCTTTTTGTGCAAATAAGAAATGGATTCATTGTATTTAAGTTACGAGAAAATAGATGTTATTCTACAGTTTTTCTTGATTAAAGGTTTTATATTTTCGGTGAATGTAATGAGTTAATACACGTAATAAATTGCATAAATTAATCAGTTTGATTTTTATCATTTTATTATACAATTGTAATTTCCAGTTGATTACAATCACTTTCGTTTGTATCGAGCAGTTTTTTCATCAGTTGTGAAACTTTGGTGTTTAGTCGTCGATTTTCATGTTGTAGTCGTTTTCTGGCAACATTTCGAAGATCCTTCCGAATCGTACCCGTTTCCTGCGCGCGATTAAGTCTATGTATTTCGCTTTTACATTGTGTACATAAATCGCCCTCTAGTTGGTCGCTGATAAAAATCCTGCATTTTTCGTGCACTTTTTTAATAGTGACTCCTTTCTGTCCTTCGTTCATAGGCACACGAACTATACCGCTACAAACACGACGATTTTCGAGAGATCTTAGAACCGATTCGAGATTATTTATCGACTGAACCGTGCTGAAAAAATCGGCCGACGCCACCGACATGTTGTTCGAAAATTTCGGCTGCAACGACTCGTCGAGAACGACCATTTTGTCAACGACAAACTCATTAGTTGTAAACGTAACGTGCGAAAATATAACGCAATTTTTGTTTTCGTGTACATGACTCGCCCACTGTCGCAAAGGTAAACGAATTTCGTCGACGTTGTTAATTACATTTGCGAAACTGAAATTTGATGAGTTATTATCAACTGTTGGTGCCTCGTCCAAATTTAATCCGCAGTATACACCCGCATCACTTTGGCGACCACTTGTTTTATCTTTGTTCGATTTACTCGTTTCATCATTATTTTTATCGGTTTTCTTGACAGGAAACGAGCGTTTTGCGGGTGGTTTACGATATTTTGGAATTTTAGTTAAATATTTAGGCAACCCTGGAAATATACAGGGATATGCATCTTTGCTTAAGCCGGCTTTAATTCGCGGCAGTCGGACAGTTTCTCCTTGAATAATGTGAACGTCGTCGTAGTGAATGTGATCCGGCAGAAAATGAAGATGACAAACTCTATCGCATCTGCGAAGTGGTCGATCCTTCCTTGGAAGCATTCGTTGCCATTTTTCGAATATAGCTTCATTCTTAAAATTACAAAAAATTAATTACAATAACATTTTCAAAGATGCCCTCGAAAAAATTACCCTCGGTGGAGAAAACATCGATATTTTCTCTCCTCTTTTTCGCGCCGACTTGGAATTGGTGTTCGATTTACAACCAGGAACAAAACAACACGGCATCATCAATTCAAATAGATTACGTTCGTAAGTTTTTCTTTGCGTTTTGATTCCGCAAGCTCCCGCAAGGTGGCGATGTCAACACAAAACCGAGTCCACCGGTCGCAATATATATACGCGAAGCTTTCTATTCATTGCAATGGCGGCTGTCGTGAACATAGACGACGACGAGAGTTGGTTATATGGCGAAAGTAACCAAGAGGATAAACGGCCGGATGAAAGCGAAGAAGTGGAAGATGTTAATTTTGATGAATCTGTAAATGAAATTCCCGTTGACGAAGAATCTAGAACAAGTCGTTATTCTAATGAATCAGGGGGCACCACCGGTCTAGAAGAAATACAAGAAATTCAAGATCACGATGATCACGATCACGATCACGATCACGATCGCGACCACGACCACGACCGCGACCGCGACCGCGACCACGACCGCGACCACGACCGCGATCGCGATCACGACCACGATCACGATCACGATCACGATCACGATCACGATCACGATCATGATCATGATCAAGACCAAGAACAAGAAGATCAATCTGACCAAGTAAGTTATTGTTAATCTAACTTAACTAATCCAAAAATACGTCAAATATCTCATATTGTATCCGAACAAATTTGAATTTTATTAATAATATTTTTATTTTATTTTAGGAGGGTCAGCTAAGATCATTCGATGATAAAGAAGCTGGCGAATTAAGTGGAGAAGAAGATGGAAGTTTGGCGGCCCCAATGTTATCGACCGACGAAGGTAGAAGGGAAAGAGGGTCGGAAGACAGTGACTCTGACGACGACAGTGTTCAAGTATATTTTGCACAACAAACATATTTATTTTTACTTAAAATTTCATGCTGTTTTTAAGGTTACAATTGGTGATATCAAAGCAGCTCCTGCTTATGGATATGCCGGTCCACCCGTCAACCTTAATATCAAACGCGGATATTCTCAAGGCGGTCCGGGCGGGCAATCATCAAAAACAAAGGTAAATTCCTATTTGAAGAAACACGATTGAAATTAAACTAATTTTAATTAATGATTTTACACTACAGGGTGTTGATTTAGATTCCGTAGGAATGATTAATGGAGTGCCTACGTATGAATTTAATTTGGATTCCATGGAAGACAAGCCGTGGCGAAAACCCGGTGCTGATATTACTGACTATTTTAACTATGGATTCAACGAAGACACGTGGAAAGCATATTGCGAAAAGCAAAGAAAGCTGCGACTGGAAGCTGCAGGAGGAAGTCCTGCCGGATTAGTTGCAGCAAAACCTCATCACACTGGTGGAAAGGATCAACAGATTCCTGTTGCAACAGTTAATGAAAACAGCAAATATGCAGGCAAGTTAAATTGACATTTTTTAAAATCCAAGTTCCATTAATTTGATGTTTGAATTGATATCAGGTGGTGTAATGAAGAAAGCGGGTCCTCCTCCGGGCCGCAAAACCTCGGGCAGTATTGATGTAATTGGTGCATCAACAACAACAAGTCGGAGACCCATCGTCCAATCTCCGAAAGAAAATGTTATTCAGGTATTTCTTGCAAACTCAATTATTAGCATTTTCTTTAACGATAATAATTGTTTTCCGATAGGTCATGACTGCGGATAAACGCGAATACAGTCGCAAACCCAACGCGCCGCCATTCGACACCACAATGCCTCCACCGCCGCCCGGAATCGTGCCTCCTCTAGGATTGGGCGTTTTTCCTCCAGATTTGGCGATGCCACCACCTGGTTTGCCTCCTGGTTTTCCCCCTCCCGGTCTCCCGCCGCCAAATCTTCCTCTCCCACCTCCGAATTACGGCGATTCGTTTGACGGTTACAACAGAAATTATCCACCGCCTCCTGGATCGGGTCCTGGCGACAGGTTAGCCGGGTTCGATAACTCGTACGACGGAAATTATTACAACAGCGGGAACGGCGGCAGTAATCCTGGCTCCACTCAAGACGTTTACAACCCTTACGAACCAACCGGTGATGGTTGGGATGGTCGGGATAATCCGGGTTCACGTTTCAGTCAGGTTTGTTGAGTGATTGATTCATGAAAGGAGAATTTTATTAACGTTTTGTTGGATTTTAGTCGAGATCACCGCCAAACGATGATGATTACGACCGACGTCATCGCGATTATCGCGACCGTGATCGATCGCGCGACCGTGACAGGGAAAGAGATAGGGAGCGAGACCGCGACCGTGATCGCGAACGACACCGGGAAAGAGATCGCGACCGAGAACGCGACCGAGACAGAGAATACGAAGGAGAAGAGCGCAGGGACGGTGAGAGAAGGCATCGTGAACACCGAGATCGCGATGACAAGCACAGGTGAAATATAAATTCCAAGAAATGGTTAAAATTTGGAGATTTGGAATTGTTTTTGTTGTAGAAGAGGTTAAAAATAAAAGTTTATTTTCTTGATTCTTAAAATTCATTCACGGATTTTGCGAATTTAAAATTTGAAACACTTAAGACATTACAATTTCAGTTATTTCTAAGTGACTGAAATTCGATTTCATGAGATCCTTATTAAAGTTGTGTGTACATTTTCACGTAGCCGCTCATCACGTCGGAAACATCGCGCGGAAGAAGACGATTCATCAGACCACAGAAGTTCACGTCACAAACGTAAGAGGTCGAAACGAGACAAAGACGACGACATGCGAGCGGAAAGTGAGGCCAAGGAGTCCGTGTCGGAAATACCCCAAGAAGATGCGGATCAAGAGTGAACGCTTCTCAACAAGTTTTACTCTAACATCAATTGATTTTGTTTATCACATTTCTTTGAATTTTTTTACTGTAACTATTGCAAATTGAGTACTGGTGAACTCCAGAATAAATTAAACAGTCATTCCTGTTTTCATTTTTTTTAATTTAACACTTAATTGGTTCGTGCCCCCTCAATCAATTGAATCAGTTTAAGGATGCACCAGTATTGAGTTGTATTATTAGTTTCGATTGTAGTGAATAAGAATTAAAGTGAAGTTGCTGATTGAATTTTGTAATCAGATTAGTTGATTTCAGTTGAATGCAAAACTAAAGTACCGCTACGTTAACTGAGCAGCTGTTTCGAACAGTTATTACACCACTGAACACTTGCTGCCCTGTCAAAGTGAAGCTGACGTGTAAATAGCTGTTGTTTGCGTGACGTTCATAGAATGTTCACATGTTTTTACTTTTGGCAATTTAGGTAATTAAATCATTTAAAACTAACTCTTTTCTAATTTTAGATAAGTCCAAAGGATGCTGACAATTCTGAACGAGTAAAAAACAAATTATTATTACTTTTTTATTTATTTATTGTATTTAAAAACTGAAAAAAGCGGATAAAGTTTTTGATTTAATTTGATTAGTGCTAAGAACCACAACAACAAACAAAAATGAAATATTTTTAGATGTATTTGTTGTTTTTTATTTTTTTTTATTATTTTTTTTTCGGGGGGAAACCCAGTAGGCGTTGGATTCGCCCGTTCGCTATTAGCCGATTGCACGTCACGAGGAGGGTGTTTTCCCGCATTAGTAGTCAGGTTGGAACTTTGATTCACTATTTCTTTTCTCATTAGGTACATCTTACTTTTAACTTTGAATAAGAGCAAGGATGAACGTAGAATTCTTAGTACGAGTCACATTTCGTGAAATTAAGCTTCGTTGTCGTAGTTTCAATCAGATTCACTCTCTTCATTCTTATTTAAATTGCAGTAACGTGCATGGCGTGATTATCACATCATTTCTGCGCTGTGTTTTTGAGCATGCAAAACAATAATTGTTTTATTGATACTAAGATTAAATCACGAGCAAAAAATAATATTGTTTTTGACCGAGGAAATTTTGAGCTTGTGCCAATGTAGCTTATCATTTCATTTGTACGGGGGAGGAGTGGTGAAAAACTGGGGTTGTCTAACCGCAATGTATTTTGCAATGCAAGTTTACGCATAATCTTTTTTAAAATTTCTTATTTACAGCGATCTCTTACATTAAAAATAAATTTCAAGTTTAGATAACAGCAGCCATGAGTTAATTATAGCCCGAGTAATTCCTTTCAGCTAGTAACACTTACGCAGTCATGCATCCGGTGATATATTGAAATTTCCCCCTTTCTCGTGTATTTCCATCAGTTTTTCTACTGATTCCGTTGAGGAGCGTAAAAGGGATCTCTAATCGCGTATCGTAACCTATTTAAACGCCGTCGTTATGTAAGTTTGCTCAGTTAAACAATACCAAAATTGATCAACATGCAAGTGGGCTTTAATTACATGCAGTTTTTACTTTGCTGTAACGGATGAAAAAAAAAAATGAAAGTTAAAGTTTCCGACAGCTGGTCATACAGGAAATGGCAGCAAGGCCTAAATAACATAATTTAATATACTGCATCTAAGCCACAAGTAAATTAATTGCGTTTAGGGTTTGATTACTAACAAGAATTTTTTTGTTTTAATTTTTTTACTTTTTAGTAAAAATGCCGGTAGAAGAAATTAATTTAGACGAAGACCATACGGTAGTGGCAAAAGTAGGTTGAATTTCCTTATAAAATAATCTCGATGCTTGTTAATGAGTGTAAAAAAGTGAGATGGGAAGGACGATAAATTACTTCCACGCGCTTACTGACCTCCATGCTAGAGCGATTATGATTAGTTACCACAGCAACGAGTTAATGCAAAGCTGTAGTGCAGCGAAAGCTGGGTGGGAGTTGGTTGGTTTGGAGAATGTCTTCGTGGAAGAAGGTTTTTTCGCGCGTGTCTCCTACATCGGAGGTACCATCTGTAAGTTTTAACAATATTTTTATTTCGTACGTTTCAAATTTTTGGTCATTAATTTAATAGTGTTTAATTTTTACTTCTTAATTATGCTTATTAGTATTCGTGCTAAAAATGAGTCATGAATTAATTCTTTGTATTTTGTTTGCACAATAGGTTGTTTTACGGTGGTCATATTGTCAAGTGGTTTCAATTACAATTGTGACACTTTTTGATAAAGTTAAATGTCATGTCCGTTAACATTTTCGTAGTCTTTTAGAAAGGACAACACGAACTTGAAAAACCTTTTATGCAAATTTTTTTTAACTATTAAATTTTGTGTACATGTGGTTTCTATTTTTAAAATTTTAATGCTTTAATGTGACAATAGTTTTGGGTTGACGGAGTAAGAATGTAGGTTATTGATTTACGTTTAGGTCAAGGCTGAGACCATGAAAATAGATCAATAATGTTTTTTCTTGGATTTTTGTTTTAGACTGGTCGCAAAATGGGGTTGAACGCTAATACTTATGCGACGAAGAAGACAGTGGCGCAAGGAATGCTCGATATAGCATTGTTGACAGCCAATGCTTCGCAGTTAAAATATGTATTGCAAGTCGGGAAAGAGCATGAATTTTATCATCTCATGATAACCACGATCAGCATTTCAATTATATTACAGGTGCGATTTTTTAGAGTTATATTTATTTCTTTATTTGCAAAATAATAGCAGCATTCACGATTTAAAGGTTAAAACGCCATTCGATGTTACTAAAATACCTTATTTAATCATTAAATGGCTAATAGAGCTAGTAATTCGGAGTAAACACGACTAAGTGAATGTCCTTTTGTTAGTGCGTTACAGTTTGATTCAATAAAACGAACAATCTGGTTAGAGTAAATTAAATGAACTTTCTGATGATAAATTTTCATATTTCGCACACATAACTTAAATAGAAACGCTTGATTTCTATAATTATATTAGGGATATGCTATTTTTACATTGCAGATTATGTTGGGCCTGTTACTGCTGACTTTGCCTTTTATCAACATCAATAACACTTCAGCTACAAGTATTGCAAACTATTTCAACAACATTTCTGCAATTTTAAGTTTTGGCGTTTCGTTTGTAAATGTTTTTCTCTGTGCTTTTGTAACAGACAAAAGAATTATTAAAAAAAGCTCGCTACCTGCTGCAAAACAAAATGATTGAAACAAAATCAAGGAATCAGCATATTTTTATAAATTGCTATGTTACAGTACAGTGTTATATAAAATATTATTTTTATTAAAATTCATATGTTTACTAAAAGTTTGACAGTTACTAATTCTAAAAGCCATCGGTGTTTATTAGTATTTATGAAATATAAATTTTGATATTTTGTCTTGCTAGGTGGCTGTTGGCATAGGATTCCTCGTACTTGGTGGTCTTGATATCAATAAGGAATCGCAACATAGGATATCAAACATTGTAAACAATGTATTGACGATTGGTATTTTCATTATTACAGTATTAAATGTTCTCACTTCTGCTTTTGGTATGAAACAAATAAGCGACGATGTTATTATTGATAGATCGTCCGCGATAGATAAATCATGAAAACTTTTATTTAATAGTTTCTGGTATGTAATTTTTTTTAAGTGCCATTGTTTATTTTCTTTTATACACATATATTTGACGAGAGAAAAACCTCTCATTAGACGAAGCAATGCAAAATAATAATAACTTTATTTTATGTAATAGTTAATTTTTTTCCCTTTAAACCACTGTTCACTTGTGTAAAAGATTGTTACATACGTGTGAAATAAATTTTCGAACCAAATGTGTTGTTAATTTTTATAGTATTTGCTTATCTCTCAACGGTGACTACAAACTAAACCGGAATAAAGTCGCGGACACTTTTCAAAATGATTGGCGCAATTAGGAATGTAAAACCAAGCAATTGAAATTCAAATCCACTTCTTGGGCAGGAAAAAGGCATTGAGCCATATAGAGTTGAATATATTTTGTAAAAATTTGGTTTTTTGCATGCACGAATCACCTTTCCGAAATGGATAAAAAACGTAAGTTAGGCTTTTGATTTCTGTTCCTTCACGCTCTGTGATAAGAGTATAGTTGTTGATTGTAAATTTAAAAACGAGAATATAATACAGTGTTGTTAACAACTTTAATTAACTTGCAATATATCGTCATTGTCGTTTCTATGTGACATTGTCATTGGAAAAAATATAGGAAATTTAGGCAAGCAACACCTGCGTAAAATAAAAATGTAAAGAATGTTTTTATTGGTCTGCATTTGCGATAGATTGCGTTAAATTTAAGAACTCTAGAAACATACCGCGTCATTAACATTTTTAAAAACAAAAACCAGACAAAACAAAAAACAAACAAAACAAAAAACAAACAAAACAAAACAAAACAAAAAAATCTAACAAATAGGTCGCCGCACGGACGCGAACCTACTCGTAAAGAATCCTTCCAAAAAAATAGAAGGACCTTAGTAAAGTATAAAAGAATATTGATTTTTATTCAATCTAGAAAAAACTTTATGTTTGATCGACATATTTTTTATTATTGAACACGTTATGACTGCTCCTGAAAACTGACACGTGGTGTTATAAACTAAAACATCAACTCAACTGTGTCGTGTGCGGGTGTCAATATGAATCATTTGCGCTTTCATTACATCGGGCGCTCAAGTCATTAAAGATGTTTATTTCTTTTTCTTTCAATTAGTTGCAGTTTTCTTTTATTTCACTACGTAATTTAAATAAAAATCATCCGAAGACGATAAAATTAGAGCAATTTACAAATTGCAAGTTCAAGAAATGTACACAAGATGGAACTGTTGCAGCAGGAAGTTGAATTGTTCCTATAGAATATTTTGCAGGTAAATTTTGTGTGGACATGCAAATGAAGCGACATTACTTTTCCTATTTTGAATTTTGCGTTTTTCGCTCGGTTTTGCTCATTAGTGATCTCAGCTCGGAGGAAGAAACACGCCGACGCATTGAGGTGTTTTTGACTTTCTGTAGTTAGCACTTAAGGTAAGCTTATTTTTGTTTAACTGTTCTTGTATAGATATTTTTAGCGTTTTATTTCGTTCC
>JAQFXT010000162.1:0-66892 GCA_034683725.1 Strigamia crassipes
TGCATTAAAAAGCTTATTTACAAAAAGATTAATTGTAGGCTTTCCATTTTCCCTATTAATATTTTGTCTTCAATTGTCACTAAGTTTAACCAAATCCAATTTTGCTTTAAAAACATAAAACTAGCTGACTCCTCCTTTTTCCGGTTTTATGGTAATTATATCATAAGCATTTCTAGTACGCCTTTTATCGATTAATAAAGCATAAACATGGTTTTAACTATGTTTCCATGCAAAAAAATTGTACACTTTTATAAATCTATATAAAAATGTTTGGAAATAATTAAAATAAAACTTCGCATGTTAAAAATTTAATTTCATCGGCAGTAACATTTTTTTAGATTCAAGTCTTAGTTTTTTTGTTGCAAGTTTTGTGTAGCTATATTTAGAAAAATGGAGATGAAAAGCCGAGAAATGTATTCCGAAGAAACGAGCAACTAATTAAAGTGCACACTCCTCAACTGACATGCCTAATTCAAATTTATGCTCGGAAATTTGCATTTTTTTTTTATTCTCGACGCAGTTGAAAAATTTATAGGTGTGGAGAAATGATAGTTAAGAAAAAATGCCACAATTACATTAAGCATGAATGTGCAAAGCCAAACCGTATCTACCGAAATCCAACGCCATTTTAGATTAACAGTTTGCAAACAAAAAAAAGTCGTAAATGCAAAACACGTAGCACAAAGTTTTGGTAATAAATTGTTGGTAAAACATTAGAATCGACATCTTCTGACAGCAACTTTGCATTTAAGCACCAATTTAACTTGTCAGAACCAATTGCGAGATAATCCCATGTCATAAACACGATAATACCAAGTGTTAGTATTTTGAGCTACGATCACATGGACACAATTGGTTTCAGATAAACTGCATCGCATCAACATATATTCCTAATGTCACAATTTGTTTGCATCAACCAATACTTTTACCACTAAATTCCTTTTCTTTTTTTTTTGCATCGTCTTTTTTCGTTTCGGTAATCTCCCTAAACCAATGTAAGCCCACATTCGTTGCTTATGTCGAGTGCACAAGAAAAGGATCAAAAACTGGCCAGTTGGAAAACACCACCTGATATACCTGCGATCACGTTTTCCACTCACCTAAGCCTGGCTGACTGCGTTTTAGACTCGAACTCCATGTATTGTACGAATCTGACGGTATTTGATTCGGTTGTGCTATACTACCTAATAAATACAAAACGAAAAGAAAAAAAAGAATATATAAATCGATCTACTTAATGAAAAAAATTAATCGTTGTTTCAGTACTGCATATTTTTAGCTAGAACTCCAATTGTGACTACCCTGCTATAAATCTCATTATAAATTACTCATCCCCGGAAAAATAATATAAACAACCCACTTTCAACCTGAAGTTATAAGTAAAAGATAACTTCCATCATCTGTCAGGGTTCTCACAGGGGTGAATGGCCCTTTTTGAATTTTTCTCCCTCTTAAAAGGTGCTTCTTAAATTATTGAATACATTAGATAATAAATAAAAGCACTCAAGAGATAGGAAGCAGAGCTTTGCGTTTGTTTTGAAAGATCTTCCGGCCACAGTGTAAATGTGATAAAGCCTTCTCTTCTTTTTCGTTCTCATTCCATGACGAAAAGTAAGATATAGTTATCGATAAAGTGGCGCATCATGATACTTGGGGGGCCCTGGCCACCTACACCAAATAAAGTCCCCCGCAAATTTATAAAAATTAAATTAAATCAAAATACGCAGAAAAATGTTTTACTTCGTTTTTGTGTTTTTAGTAATCTAATGAACTGACATGGGGCCCCTAGAAATTTGGGGCCCAGAGCCAGCGCTCGCATCAATGATGCGCGTCTATTCGACACCGAATCAAAATAGCGCCAAACTAAGAAAATACAATTTTCTGTTTTACTATATGATCGAAATATAAGCTTTATTAAATTTTAAACTAAAAGTGCAATTTCTTGACTTTTGCTGAATGCATATAATATGTACCATACGCAAATGTCAAATGCAGCAACTTGCCTTTCCATATCGAAAGAATCTCCATATGTGGAATGCCGTTTCCGGCTGTCGATCAAATATTTCGCATAGATATGAATTTATTGATTATGCAGCTCATACGCTGCCATTTTAATCCACATCCACATTGCACAACATCATTTGTCTTTAAAAATGACAAACGGTATATGATAACACTTTTATGTTTGTTGCACTATTTAAGCCAACTGTATATCCCAATTTACATCTGGTATTCTGGTAAACTGAGATTATGGATTTTCTATGCTTACTGTGCGAATTGGTTGTACGATAACTCGGTAGAGTTCTAAAGCGAAAAACCTGTTTGGCGCATTCAAATTTTCTGTTTATGCCATTTTGGCATATATATATGTATCTAAACAGATAAAACAGAGTACAAAAACACTCTTAACTGTAATCATGTTCCTTTTTGAGCTTGTTTACAGAGTAGTGTTTGGGTTTCATGCTCAGTTTTTGAGTAAATGGCGATTAAAAACTCCATTTTAAATCAACTAACAAATTGTGGCTTACACGTGTGAGCACAATTATGCCTTTATTCGTGCTGTAGGAAGTATACTGTAAATGCTTCGCCTGAAAGCATTATGACGATTAGAAAGTTTGCCCCTTAATTAAACTTTCGTGGCAGCCATTTTGAATTTGGTTGTAAAAACCAAAAAGTGATATAAATCACTTCAAAATTACTCCAATCGTGGTTTTTATTTTTGCGATATTTATGCTATTTTGATTGTTTTGGTGTTTCTGCAAATAAGAGTAGACATCTGGACACTAAAAACAACCAAATTCTAGCACCAAACAAAAACTTTAAATGCACCTAATGAGATTATTTTTACACTTTAGTTTAGCACTTGATAGCTGTGTGCTCACAAAAAGATAAAATGCTGTTTATACTAGATTATTCTTATTCCAGCTGATTTCCAAATGTCTTTCTCATTTGTAATTTTGCTTCCGTTAGACGTTAAGTACGTATGATTAAGATGATATATTGATCATAATTTTTAAAGAAAATGCTACAAAAAAATTGACGTATATTTGATCAATGGCAATCGAAAACTCATTATTGTTTTTGCCTCCCTTACCCCATCTTTTTATTCAAAAATTAAATTGGCTTTTTTTTTTTAAATTGGCTTTTTTTAAATTTCTGCAGTAAATATTGGCTCAGGAATGTAAATCATTCCATCTTAAATCAATTCATTTTTCTTTCAGTTTGTTTGCAGAAAAAATTAATAATTAAAACTTGTCAAATTTTAAAATTAAAATTCAAACCTGTTGTTGAGTTCGTTGTTGGGGTTATATTTAGATTTGTATTGACGTCTTTGTATTTATCCTTATATGAATGATCTGATGCTGGAGACTTCTTCTCTTGCCAATAGAGGTCGCCATTTCCCGGCTATAAAAAAATGCATCAATTAAGTATTAGTTCAGCAGAAATTGCAAAAAAGAATAGGAATAAGAATAAGAATAAGAAATAAGCAATAAAGTAAGTAATTATTAAAATGACTATTTTAAAATCATTCGAAACTGTCGAATATTTTTGTTTAGTTCCTTCCTGCAATCAAATACCCACCCAAATTAAATGTGGAAAATTTTCAACTACGATCAGAAATGTACTACGTATTTCAATCCCAACGACAAACAAGATGAAAAATAAAAAAATTCTAAATCAAGATAAATGTCCAAAAAGAAAATCGCATTTCAGACAAATGTTTAAAAATTAAGTTTCCCCTGCCCTTCTGCCCTCTGCATTTCGTTGTAGACCTGACCACACGATCAATATAATGGCCGAGTAGGAAGGTGAAAAGGTTAAAATACGATTCTAACTTTTCTTCCATTGTCATTCGGCTTTCAGCCTGCCTGTCATTTCCTTCATGATCTCCCTGTTCTTATTTCTCTTCGCCTCACACTGGCCTTGTGCCAAAGAATATAATCCAAATTCCTTTCATACCACAATATCTTTAGTTATGTGGTTAAATCTTGATCACCTGACGTTATATATTTCTTCAATGTAAGTCCATAGGATTTATGGGCTGTGTCTACTTGTGACTTTTCAATGCTCATTTAATATTATCAGAAAGAAAAAAACTGCCACTCAGAAGTATGACAGTGCTGTAGATTTTAATGTAGCACGTGTGCACTGCGGTTAGTACTGCTCCATTAACTGTGGGTTTTATTAGAACTCGACGGTGCCGAGGAGTGACAAAAACGAGAATAGAATCATGTGCAGTAAAATCTGATGTGATCCTTTTGACAGGTGGATCCAGGATTATAGGTTAGAAAAGCCTGTAGAACAATAAATTGGTGCCAAAACGTATTGCTCCTTAGGCAGGTGTCCCTTCTATTATAACTAAGATGGTCTCTTTGTTACACGGGATTTACTGAACATATGCATGGCACAATTTGCAAAATTGATGATTTCAATCATACGGCTGGGTGAGCATTTATTTCCAAAGCGTAACTCATTTTTAAGAAAATTGTATTCAATAGTTGCATGGATTAAATTTAGTCAACAAGGAAAGAAACTTTATCAATTCTACCAATCGTATGAATATGAAGTGACTGATGAATCTGTCGAGTTACATGTACAATATTGAGACATTCAAACATGTTGACGTGTTGTAGTGAGTGATAAAACGGTCAATCATTGTCACTACAACTCAGCTACAATTTGACCCAAACTTCAAATGCATCATGTTGTGGATGGTTCAATTTCCTTATGAAAAACTCAACTTTCCACCAAAAAGTTGTTTTTTTTTAAAAGTGAAGGCAATTCTCCATTAACAAAATGAAAAAGAAGAAAAAAAAGACTAAAGTGTGAACTCACCCCATCCACCTTTCTTTGTCCACTACTGAATGTTTTCAATTCCCCATAATGGTAATTTGGTAATTGATAGGCTGAATATGGTGCTAAATCTTCTTGTGAACCTAAATACAATAGAAACAATACATATGACACCTGACATCTCTTTATAAACAAAATTCTAATTAATATTACTAACAATTAAACACAAAAAAGAAAAAAGAAACCTAATTAGCGACTTATTTGTCATCATTTTATATAAATGAACAAAAATTGAAGCAAGAGAATGAATCGCCTGAAGGCTCGTGGCGCCATCTGCACACAATTCTCTTAAGCATTCTACTACTATCGATTTTTGAAAAATAATTTATGATAGCTGAATGCAACATTTCTTACCCAAAGCGACTCTAGTCGGCGTGGAGGTGTATCTTCTGGAAAGCTGATCGGAATTTTGTGCATGGTTCATGTTGAATTCTTTTCCAGAAGGCAAACCCAAAGCAGATGCTGCATTCTTTACATCCAATGGCGTTTTACCTTAATAAAGAATTTAATTAAAATTTGAAATAGAAGTAATTTTGTAAAACATAAAAAAAGACAAAAAAGTGAATTCCTAGTTGACAAAAGTTTGTGTGGAAATAATTTTTTTCAGTTGTGAATTCTTGTCTTAAATAAATCAATTATCCGACGTAAGCATTTTTCTTATAAGAAAGGAAGATAATGTGCATAAATTTCAGTTAAAGTCTAATTGGATGGTGCTGCCACCTTGTAATAAATCTTGCAATTACACTTTAATTTGATAATTTGAAAAATTCATTTTTGAAGTCTATTAAAATGCTCACTTTCATAAGCTTCACTATCGATTACCTTTGGTTCGTTTATCTTCGGCTCTTTTGCGGTTTATCACAAAGCATATGGTAGTTATGGATAGGAAAAGAATAATTAGCACCACAACCACTGGAATGATGATTCTCAAATCTAAATAAAATAAAACTCCTTTGTCCGAATGAAGTATGTCAGGATTCATTGTGGCTACAAAAATCAGAGATACAGCAGTATTAATATCAAATAGAAATGCGACATTAGTAAAACACTAATAGTGCTAAATGTTTTGAATGCTTTTCTGATGTTTCAGTTATTTATTTATAGTGTTTCAAGTGAAAAAGTAACCTGATTAATCAATCAAACATTTGAACGCTTTTATTGTAAATGTGATTGTAAACAAGTGAAGGAAGAGATGGACGCCGCAATCAGAGCCGGCCTTAGTAAATGCGGCACCCAAATGGAAAATTGTCTGGTGTGAGAGGGCAGGGGGCCAAACCAGCTGCTCACACTCTTCTAACGTTGAATATTGAATAGTTAGAGATTTTAATTTACATCACTTGAAAAAGAACCTGCAACCATCGGAGCCAGAAAGAATTTGGCAGTGTATTTCAGTAAGTAAGAAGATTTGTCAAGGTACTAGACACTAGACATACTACTTTCAAAAGTCCTCAACTTTATTGGAGTTGATTAGGGGCAGCGCATAAAGTCAAAATCTCTTCTTAGCTTACGCATGGTCATTCCTCAGTAATAAACTAGTAAACTAGCTATAACTATAGCTTTAACTAGCATTAATTTACTAAATATTCACAATTGGCATTGGTTTATAGTACTGTAAAATTATTATTTCGTATTTCGTTCCTATCTCATTATCAGAAATAAATAAAATGACAAAACTAAAATTAGTATGGGAAGCCAAATGCTGAGATAAAATAGAAAGTAAATTCAGCCTAGCAAATATTTGCTGTTACTTGATACCAGACTTCATGTGATCCATGCAAAATGGAAACCAACTAAACGCTTAATGTGCAGGTCCCGGTCCCCTTGATGGCCCTTATATGTATTAGCCAATAGATGAAAATATTTCATAAATAGTCTCAAATTACTGCATACCATTTGAGATATTAATTGAATAGTAATACAAGCTCAGATATGAATAGCCATTCAAGTGTAGATTTAATACCTCCGGATAAAGTTAATGTCCCCACGGTGTATATTCCTTCAGTAATCCCAGCACTTGTGTAGGCTTTCATCCGAACATTATACCAAGTTTCTGCATCCAACTCGTCCAATAGAAAGTTTTTCTGATCAGTATTTTTAGCTCCTCCTTCTACAGATATCCACTCGTCACTGTCTCTGAGTTTATACTCCACAGTAAAATATAAAATAGGGCATCCATTTGTAGCCCAAGAATCTAAATGTAGGGTAATGGATCCAATTCCTTCGTCTATTAAACGATCTTTTGATGGTCGAGTGGGAGCTAAATTAAAATCAAAAAACATTAATGAGTAAAATGTAAAGTATGCAACTAAGTTTCTAATCTCCAAACATACCCATTCCTTCGGTAAAAGTTATAATTGTTTCACATGGTTCACTCAGACCAATTTTATTGTATGCTTCTACAAAAATATTATATTTGGTGCCACAAAGCAAGTTTTCTAGCCGGTATCGTTCGTAATCTGAATCTATTTCCTTAGTTTCCCATTGACCATTATCGGGCTGGTAGTGCAGCATATACCCTAGGAGAAAAATGTTTAATTAATTACATTTAAAAAATAAATATGTTATGCTCGAATAGTACCTTGTAATGGACTTCTTTCACTCGTTTCAGCAGACCATCGAAGTTCAATTGATGTTAATGTTGTTGATAAAACACGAACAATTGGTGCTGTCGGAGGAACTGAAAATGAAAGAAACGTTTTGCAGATAAAAATTGTATTATATTTCAAAAAAAAAAAAAATTACCCAAAACTACAAGTGAATAATGAACATAGTCCTCTCCATTTCGATTGAACAGTCTGCAAGAATAATTTCCTGCGTCTGCTATTTGTGCGTTTTTAATCACTAAAGATCCATCGTCCGCATACGAAATTCGGCCGGATGATTGAATGGGGACTCCTCTGCAAATAACAAAGAAATATTAGCAGTTAAACAACAGTCATTATTTAACAGCACAAACTGAACGAACATTCAGCGAGTTTTTATTTCTTTTCAAAGATAGATTCAAGTTAATTTGGAATGCACCTAATGTAATCCCAATAACAATCTACTGCAAATAGATCTAAAAACTTTTTCCCTTCCATTGAGTTCGAATAATGGACTTTTAGTCAAGTACATCGGTTAAGTTGTGATCCAATCACTGAACAAATAGTGAAAGGTCCTATATAAGGCAACTGCTCAAATTACACACCTGAATGACCACTCTCGATCTGGTGACGGCTGACCAACACCCCTGCACGTCAAGTTCACTTCTTTTTTCCAAGCTGTGATCACTCCTTCATTGAAAGACGCTGACTTCGGAGCCGCTGTATAAGAAATGAGCCAGGAAAAGACAATAAAAAAAATGATACCACAGCTTAACTCTTGCAAACCCGTGAAATAATGGGAATACAATTGAGAACAACTGGTCTCAAAGAATATAAATCAATGTTAGCTCACGGAATGCCAATTGGTTGAAAACAGATAACTTTTTATTAAATCATGACTTAAAACCTTTTTTAAAATTCTAGATGGATTTTCAAAAACCCGACGAGTAAAAAAAAAGGGCACACTTTCCCGACTTTTTTTTTTTACCCCCAATATCTGTCCGAAAGTTTAAACTTATCACAAAACCGATTGAATAAAATTAGCCTCAATCTAAAGATCTAAAATTCAAATGAAACTATAAAATCTAAAATCAAACGTAATTCATGCAGATTATACTCACAAATGGTCCCCATGAGGGCTTCGGCAATTATGGCAGTGCTCTTGCCTTCTCCCACAGCAGTGGTTGCCGTCACCCAGAATTCGTAGCGCTGGTTGGCTTTGAGTCCTTTGACCTCGTACTGGACAGCATCTCCTCTCACTGAGTGTTTGGTTGGGAAGTTATGCTGGCTCGTTCTCTGCATTGCATCACGACTAGAGTGGGTTTCTGATCTCAGCTGAACAAAACATTGGAAATTGCTATGTCAACTCGAGACCAGAGATTAATAGATCAAAAAGGTTGACAGGAAACTCGAGCAGGTTGATGGGGGGGTTGAGGGAACAGACACCATCAAATTTCAGTTGAAAAGGATTTTTAGATTTTCTTCAAATGTTAATTAAGTAGTTTTATAGTTTCAAGAATTTAAAAAAAAAAACAGCTTTTTAATTTGTTTTTCAAATCAATTTGAGAGTTGGAAATTGTCACCGATTAAAATAACATTCCGATTAAGCATCCTTAGCAAATGTGTGCTTTATGTTGCTAAAAAATGGATGCAGCACATCTGTTCGAAAGAATTTAAAAATTAATATCCCAAACTGCCTTAGCTTGAAATTGGTCTAAAGCACATGTTTTTACTTCCAGTTATGATATTCATCTATTTCCCCCTCCTTCACCGCCTCCTCCCCACAATTTAACATTAGAAAGAAAATAAATTAAGTTTTATTTTTGCATTTTTGAAATTTCAGCTCACCTTATTTTCGTCTTCCAATTCCCGAGCATACACATTGTATTTGATAATAAAACCATTTGGCCGACTTGGAGGCTTCCACACCACAAGGACGGTCTCAGTGGACAGAGGTAGCACTTTAATCTCAGCAGGCGGCGCAGGCACTATCCAGAGAAAACAAAATTAAGTTCTGAAAATGACAGCTTATGCAACTTTCTCTAATAAAAACTTCGCAAACCACTTGCATTAAAGTAGAAAGCCATGCAAAACGTTAAGCAAGTGCTCACTTAATATACTTATTGAAATAAAAAAAAATATATCAATAAAATAAATCAGCTAGGTAAATTTTGTGCCTTATACGAAGTGTTTGTTCGACCGCGGTTTCTTGTTCGACCGCGGTTTCTTGTTCGAGATTAAACCGACTTTATAAGCCATTTTTAGTGTAAAACCGTATGCACGTAATTCATTCCCGCACTGCACTTACATTGCCTGCTGCAGACAGTAAGAACTTAACAACTCTGTACTGAAAAAATGCAAAGCCCGGTTGATGGTCGAAAAGATTCATTTCCTAAATTTTCATTTAAAAAACAGAACACTCCACACTCGATTTTCGCTAGCACAAATAAACAAGCTGCGCTTGAACAACGTTTCTTTTTAAATACGCTATTTTAACTCGAGCGAAACGTCAATCCCAACAAGTTTGGCTGTTCTCAAACGCATTTCCATCCAGTAATTACTGCGCAGTAGGATCAAATTTCAATTGAAACGGTCTCGCAAACTAACTCCTAAACAGCACATCTACGCATTCATGTCAACCCTCAATCCCACGCTGCAGCAGTAATCGAATTTCAAACCATTTTCACACCGTGGAACACATCAGCAAATGTAAATAACCATTTCCCTCTTCATTAATGAAAGTTTAATCAGTAATAGAAACAATGTCGAGTGAAAACATTCCCTCACAATTTAAAGTATGCTAATAAGCAATTGGAATTACAATGCTAAAATTAAGGCAAATAAATCTAAGTAAAGCTGACGTCTTTCAACGAAGTGAATTAATTAGACTTTCAATTCGAGGACCCTAGCAATT
Organism: Strigamia crassipes; assembly: GCA_034683725.1. Lineage (NCBI taxonomy): Eukaryota > Metazoa > Arthropoda > Chilopoda > Geophilomorpha > Linotaeniidae > Strigamia > Strigamia crassipes. Next base: position 10,351 of record JAQFXT010000162.1, read on the forward strand.
AATTATCTTACCATCTTCCTTAGTTTTACAGTACACGGCTTCACTTTTTACTCCTTCTCCCATATTCGTGTAACCCATTACTTGGACGCTGTAATTAGCATTTTTCTCCAAATTCTCCAAGGTTTTGTACGTCGCAGTCGTTTGTGTAAAACCACTTTTGCTTCCTGTTGAGTTCAAAATAACAAAGTAATTTAGAATTTTTGTAATGAAATATAGATGTAAAACTTCACCACTCCATTCTTCCATATTTTTGTATCCAATTTTATATCCACGCAAAATTCCATTCAAAGCATCGGCAGGTGGCGGTTGCCATGTGATGTGCAGTATTGAAGATGAAGTAACCGAGCAACGTACGTTTTGAGGGGGTCTGCTAGGCACTGAGATTAAATACAATATAATAAACTCAAATGTGGATCGAATTCAACAATGAAAACAATACTATCCATTAAAATTGACATAAATCTAAAAATTTGATACATACCATCCATCTATCGAGTAACAAACGTTCGTATGCGTTTTAAATTTTATATTTTCTACAATTTAACGATGTGTGCTTAGTATTCGAAAATAAAATTTATTTTATATAAACAATTTATACAAGAAAATCCCAAAAGTAATACACGAAGTTGCCCCTTGACTGGTCTTGGCACATCTCTTAGTAAGGTTTCATAACTCGGAAATTTTTATTCTACGTACTCATCAAATAAACATGTTATTTGCAGAGTGAAGCGAAGCACGTTTATCTATTAATCATCACCTCTGGTTTAAAAACATCAACGTAGAAAAAATTGTACAAGTAAAAGTTTGCACGGGGAAAAAAATTGCTTTTAGTCGTAACGAGGAATACTAAGTACACATCAACATTTGTCCGAAATAAAACATGATAATTGAATAAGTTTTCTTCGCGACTGTACAAGATTATCAAAAGGCTGGGAAGACTTTTTTGGGCTGAATAATTTATTAGATTTGTTGTATGTAAGAAAATGCAGTTACTTTGAAATGAATGCAATAAAATAACCTTTAATGTAGTTATTTTTAATGTGCTGCCAATCATTTGTAAATAATATTAGAAAATTAGATGATTTCCCCGCCTTTGCCAAAATGAAATAGTTTGCTGTAAATGCCATGGAAATAATAAGCCAATAAGATCAAGAAAAGCGAAACAAACCACACCATCAAACATTTGTCGTGAAATTCTTGATCAGCTTCATGACACGTAAATCATATAAAAGAAAGATATTTACCATCTTCCGAGGTCATGACAACAATTTCTTCAGATTTCGGTCCTAATCCCTTGTCATTGAAGGCTTGCACCATGACTCCATATTGAGTAAACTTTTGTAAATCTGGTATTCTGAGTTTCATTTCCTCCATATATTCGTCGGGTACTTCGACTGTTTGAACATTAAATGGATCCTCAGTTCCGTAAATTCGAAATCCAACATAGTAGCCTCGAATAGCTCCATTCCACATCTCCTTTGGCGGTGGCTAAAATTAAAAGACAACACATTGTGATATATTTCATTATACTCCAATCAATAAAATTAATGTTTTTAGGTTTTAAACGTATTTATGTTTTCAGCATTTATTTATTATTCCCTTACTTTCATGTCCAAAATTAACCATCCAACACGTCCATAAAAACAATTTTAAAAATCTACTTATTAATCTAAGAAAGAAAATAACCACAGGTTAGAAGACAAACTGGATGGAAGGATGAGCAAACATAACAGTTGTGTGCACTTGAAAGTGAAAACAAGTGGAGCAATCAATATGTATTAAGAACACCAATACATCTTTGCAGTAAATGACTCGTGGCAATGTTCAAGAAAACAGACGATAGTAACAAAGAAAACATGATACTTAGGAAAAAAAACATTATAAAAAAAAAAAACTAATAAGTGGAATGACATTAATCTTGTTTATCTAATTATTCTAGATGAATAAAATAAGCAACAGCTTTTAATTCATCAATTTGAAAAAGTGATACAATATTGACGCATGTTATTACTGATGAATTCGCTCGTTTCAAAGAATGACATCTCTAATCACGATCAGGAAGTCATCAAGTGTTTTCATTAAACATTTTAATAGGTTAATTATAGTCTAATGACGGTGACACCTGCACACACAGTTGTGTGGCACAATTGGCAACATTAAAGGAAAACCATAACAAGAGACAGTGCAGATTTTAAAGATGGCAGCTAATAAGAGAGCGTCGTAAAGATGTGATTTCAGTTTCACAAGCTGTTGCATATAAATTTTATTTTGTTGCAGCTTATTGATATAATACGGTATTAAATGCTATATAGAATGCGATTTTTACCACATTTGCTCAAATTAATTTCTCAGGAGTTAACAATTCCTAATTTAATATGATTAAAGTAGGGAACAGTGTTTCTGAAATGATTGCATAACATTTTCTATGCTAAGCGCAAATTGAAAATAGATTTCTCAGATTTTTTCCTGTTAATGAAAAATAACGCAAGTGGGAAGATGAGACGTATAGATCCGAGTTTCCAAAATAAACAAAAGGAAAAAAAGAAAAAAAACAGTTAAATGTGAAATTTAAAATCTACACAAATATTTAAATTAGATAATAAAACGATTACCAAAAAATACAAATATTTTTTTAAATTGGTAGTAGTAATATTTGCAACATTTTCTTCTAAAAAAGGTTAACTTCAGCTAAATCAATATTAAAAGGTTTGTTTATACATTTATTTTGAAAACAAGCAATAGTGTATGCAAAAGTTTAAAAATAAATTAATTAAATACGTTTCTTTACAATGGTTATTAAAAAAAATGCTGAAGAAAACAAATACATTTTCTTTTGTAAACAAGCGTGAAATGAAATTACAATGAAGCGGAACTGCACATGTTGACTAGAAGAAGAAATCCAATTAAAAAAATCCAATATATTAATTCAATTAAAAAAAGTATCATTTTTCAAGAATCTAAACTTGAATATTTCAGGACAAATGCTCAATTATCAATCTTATTTCATATTTTATCACTATTTACCAAAAATCAGGTATTTTTAGCAGATTCAATTTTATTTATTTGTGCATCAGGGACACAAAAATGTAAATTTGCGAGCGGCATCCAAACAGTTTTTTATTAAGATAACTTTCCTATATTCCTTTGACCACTATAGTTAAAACTTAAAAGAAATATAAGGGTTATCAACTGATAGCTATTCTGTCACCCCACCAGACGACAAAGTTGGGTTTTTCGAAATAAGTTGGCTGACAGTGATTGAACCAGGTAGTAGTCATGTTAAAGCAAGGTGCGAGTCATTCCTAAGTGTATCGAATAAGCCAGGCAAGGATTTACCGTTCCTATCTCTCCATGCAATGCTGACCCCTGACGGAGAACATAAGAGCCATACGACGCGAATGGCTTCACGAGATAAGCGAAACGTCTGTGAGATGCCACAGAGCAGAGGAGATTGCAAAACAAGAAATTGAGGCTGGCCAAGGCAATTACAACAATGGACAGGATAGGCACAGAATCCTCAAGAGATAGCAAAAAGTTTTTTCACACACAGTGACCACAAGTCTCGCAGAAAAAGGCGAAAGGAAAAAGTTGTTTTGCTCAGTTAGACTAGCACAAAAAATGCTCTCTATCAAATTAAATCAATTAACTAGATAAACTATGGGAGCTTAGGTTTGGACTTGCGAGATAATTGCGTTAATTACAAAAAAAAAATTAAGCTTATAAGGGAATGTAATGCATTACGAGGTAAGCACATTAATACCATTTTTTTTTTAAAGTTCTTACCTTCCACATGACACGTAGTGTTTGTGGATCCATAGCTTCAACTTCTACATCTTGTGGAGGTGCTCCGGGTGCTGGAAGAGAAAAAGAAATGTTAAGTAGCTGAAATTATGTGATTTTTTTTTTGTTCCAATAGAAAATAGTATAAAATCCAATTTGGATAAAGTGATTTTTTTGTCTATTTTAATTTATCTGTCATTTAAAGTTTGCTACCCATTAGTTTTTCAAGCGAAATGAGGAGTTGGCTGATCTGCATTCCCAGCAAAACAACTTTCATTAAAAACTTAACAATTTTGCCAGTAGAGGGAACACGGCCCTGGTCATTCTTTTAGTTTTACAATTCCTGACAATGATAGCGCCAAAGTGGCAATTTTAGAAAATAATCGTAACAGGGCTTTAAGACGTTGGAAAGTGCACAAAGCCAAGCAGCACTTTCAGCCCTTGCACCTCGGAGGGTAAAAATGAAAAAGCTCGTCTGTTCTATGTCTATGAGATGCATAAAAGCATTACAATTACAACTTGAATTCCACAGAAAAGCAAAAAAGCCTAAAGTAAAGTAAAAAAGTTTTAGGTGATATCTTTGAAAAGATTGCAAAAACTTTTTACTCTGCAGACGCGCAGTCAATATTCAATTTGCTCACTAGAGAAAATATGGCTTCAAGAGAAGGCGTACCAATAGTGTAAAAATGCAAAATACACCTGTAGGTAAAGTTGAGTGTCTTGACTGCCATTGAAGCAAATAAGTCTTTGATCTGCTAAAACCTACTTCCAATTCGATATAGATATAGACCATTTGCACGACAAAGCGCATTTTGTTTTAAGTCACGAGTGAACAAATAAAATGTTTTTAAATGTCATTGCTTTACTTTAAATTTTATACTAAAACAACAAGTTGACCTTCTGCATCATATGCATGTAGCTATGGATTAAATGAAATTCGGTACATGCAGTGTGATAATATTTACAATTACATATCATTAACTTGGCCGTTAAAAATGAGATACCTTCACTCACTTCGTGTCCAAGTCATGCCTTTTACATTGCAATTAACGTAAAAATTACAGAATAAAGTTCATAGCGTCAAAAGAAGCATATTGATTCGCTTTCAAAAATGACGCAAACGCTTAAAATTCAGGCAAATTAAATTAAATTTGTCGTAAAATCTAAGCCCATATATGAAATAATTCCTGTCGTCAAATTTCATTACTTTTAAATACAATTAACACCCGATTTATATTGCTTTTTTTTATATATATATAAATAATTATTATGGTATCCGCAAAAAAAATTCAATTGTTTTTTCGTGTCGTATAGAGTATAGACGAAGAAAAGAATCTGCCTTCTCGTTGCCTGGCGACTGAAAAACATGGCTTTTTTCCAGAAGCTGACAGAAGGCGTGAACATATTCCTCGGTCGATCCGTAAGAGAGACTTTGGCATTGCAGTTTGAACACGAGATTCCTACTGGGATGAAGGACACTGGCAGTCCAACATGACCGCAAAACACGTCTGGAATCCAATAACCATTACCTACCCTCTATACTTTTAGTCTACCGCATACCTCACTAGTATTATTACATATTAAAGTGTAAACATGAGTATTCTCTATCAAAAAGAACGAACAGCCTCAATCAATATTTGCACAACTTTAGATTTTTTTTGTCTCCTTCAAATGCTGAAGTTACGATTTACTGAGCAAATTTGGAGACGCCAATAACCAATTTACATACAAAATAAGCGGAGGAAATATTAGAGTTGGGTTTAGCACAATTGATCAGATAAAAAGTAAACATTTTAAAGTCCCATAGATTGATGAAAAGATTATTCTTCTTAACTCATTTCTTATCTTCAACTATCATAAAATAGAAGTTGGCTGTCCTATTTTCATGTGTAGCCATTGTCCCATCTAGTTAATAGCCAAGAACTTGCATGAGAGGCAATCAAGCCGATGGAAATGGAGGTCCCAACCACAAGCAATCACACCCTCCCTGACCCCATCCTCTATTCCTGCCTTCCTTCCATCCATACATCCAATCTAAAAAGCAAATCTGAGAACAAATATTTTGCTGCTGAATAGTTCACAAGTTCTCCTACTTCCTCACTTTTTATCTTCATTCTTCAATTTTCTTTATATATGAAAATCCGCAGACTGCGCGAAGATACACACCGAGAAGAAGGATAAAAATAAGAAGTCTGGGAAAGGTCATACAAACTAGCACTATTGAAATAACATTCGGGGCTAAAAGGTATGAAAATTGTTGGTTGACTTGGTCGATAAAAATGTATATAAGTGTTTTGAATTTATATTTTACATTTTTGTGATTGTCAAAACATAAAAGTGAAAAGTGGACGCGAAACGTGCAAAATCGATGCAATGAAATATTCAATGGCAACAAAAGTAAGTTCACGGATCATTTTCAATCAAAATGAAATAAATTCTTTAAAAACTAAAATAAAATAAAATTGTTGCAACATTCATAATTGATGTGTTCACATGTCGCAGTAAATCCTTCGACGTTTAAAAACTATTTGCTCGGCTTGCAATCAATAAAAACAAAAAGGAAGAAAAACAAGAATTGAACAAAGTGCATCAACGACCACTTCCTATGCCAAGATTGTTTACAAACTGTTCTATGCACATCTGAATGTCTGCATCTGTCTACATTTCACTCGCTTACATAGCCGAGTTGGGAGTTGGTTTGAGAATGCATAGCATCGTTTGCATTTGAATGCAAACGGCAAATTCAAGAGCAGAATAGCTAAAGCCAGAGCTACGAGAAACTAGTATCAATTGAATTCTCCCTTACAGAATAAGATATCCACCTTCACTTTGGCTCCTTCTTTCAGCGCATTGGACCGAGCGAAACCTTCCAACGTCCACTGGTCAACGACTCTCCAGTGGGCATCGACAGTAAACTACCCCCAGGTCTCTTCACCTACTCCTGCAATTGATCGATGAAGGATTGGCACCTAAAGAGACTTTGCCATAACATCAATAGCGGGAATAGTCGAGGCTTCTCACCGCAGTGCAATCGAGTCTATTTGTGATAAACAGCCTGGCTCCACTTTTTTCCATCTCTTGCATTTATAGATTTTTCATAGAAAACTAAAACCTGCGCTTTAAAGCACCATCTATAGTCACTTACGAGGGTGCTCACACACACGAAACAGCTTTTCATTTTAAATATAAATGGTTATTCGGTGGACAAAAAATATTTTTGATAAATGTGGTCGAAAATAATCGTTCAAAGTGCTATTTAAAAATTAATGCATGCAATTTATATTTCTGCTTTAATAAATAACACACCAGTTCATAACTTAGTGAATAGATCTGTTTTTATTATATTACCGTATATCACATTCCTGGTATATCGATCGAAATTGCATTGCGACAAATACTCGTGTGATGTGGCTAAGAAATTGTCGGGTGCTCTTCTTCAGTGCGCATGAGCACGCCAAGTGCAATGCCCTCTCAACAAAACCGTTTTGACAACAACCTAACTAATATTCTCCACGGAAGAATTGGGTGTAGTAAACACCCGAATTAAATTAATTGTAAAACCTTAAACTCTGTGTGGACATTTTGATCCAGTTTAAACATTTCTGCGAATATTCTTTTGCAAAAAAAATGGATTTTTCTTAATTAATTCCTGAATGGTTCAAATAAAATGCAAGTGCTACAGCCGAAATTAAAATACAAAATTGGGATTCGAAGTGGGTTGCAAGGTAGAATCTGAAACACCTTACTTATCCTGTATATTTAATCGTCTTAGTGCCTCATCCGTATGTTTTTACTCACCTTCATCTTCCATAGTCACCGAAACAACATCAGACGGTGGACTTAAGCCCACACTGTTTTCTGAGAACATTCTGAAATGGTAGCCCACAGATGGTGTTAGACCGCGGATAATGACAGAACTTTGGCCTCCGGAAACAGATAAGTTGCTCACTTCGTCTGTCCAATCTCCTGAAATTAAAATTATTTCACCCTAATTAATAAATTCACGCGAGTTTGGTTCATTTTAAAGTGTCGATTTTGCTACAAAGCGCGCAAACACATATATTGCATTGTTTATGCACCTATCCATGCAAAAATTGCCAATGAATTGCTGATTTTTATTTAAAATATTACTGTTAGTGTAATTATAAATCGTCAATATAATGTGAAATCCTTCCTTGTTTCGCGTGTAATTTGTAAAGACAAAGAATTTACACTGTGTGCATTGAGTTTTGAAGCATTATAAGTGACTTAAACTGGCTTTAGTTGCTAATATAAAGCATTTTGCATCATAATTAATACGAGTCACTAAACGACTTGTATTAATCATGAAGCAAAACGCATCCCACGAGAAACTGTAGTCAGTTAAATTATTTAAGTCGTCAATATTGAATGTACCCATATAAATTATCACAAGATTGCACATTGATACAAAAAACAAACAGTACATTCAATCCGATTTTAATGAAGAAAAAACAGTGGAGTGTTGGTTCTTGCTTCTGAAGAACCCTATCCAAAAACTTTTAATCTTTACACGTTTAAATTTTGCCTACACACTTCTAAATATTGAAAGTGTTTGAATTGTAAATGGAATCTCATCTAATATGCAATGTTATGAGAGAGAGGGAGAGAGAGAGTTCAAAGCAACGGGTTTAATGCTAACATACTTGACTATTACTTTCGCCCTCTGTGAAAATAAATTTGGCAAACAATACATTTTTAACACATTCACGTTTAACTTTATTGAGCGCAGCAAAAAAAATGAATTTGCATTTTCTATTTCTTACCTTGAATTGGTTTGTACTGCACAATGTATTTGGTTATGCGGCTGTTACCGTCGTATGGTGGATTCCACGCCAACTCAACTGTCCTGTTTCCATTGTCAGCAATTTTTATTATTTTTGGAGCATCCGGTATTCCTAAAAATACAAAAAAAAAAACATTAGTTTTTGTTTGAAATACGCCATTCACTTTGTGTTGTTCTATTATACACCGAATGTTGCAATTGTAGCGATTTATAATTACTATTTAACTATCGCGCGTGTGTAATTAGCGAATAAAAACATGATACGGTACGGTATATAAATTCCGAGAAAAAAAATAGTCTGGCACTGATTCGCTCCCCTTGTTATATCAGAAGTTTTGTATAGCAAACCGATCAATGCCAATGCAATAAGACGGGTTTTCCTGTGACAGGTAAACTTGCAATCTCGTTACTTCTCCATAAGGTAGCCAGCTCCATTGGCAAAGAAATTCTGTACTTCAATACATTGCAAATAGTAGACTACTTGAAAACTGGTACTCTATTCCAGGACCAGATTGCAGCTCGGGCAAAACTTAATTCAACATTCCGCAAGAGCTTCACAAGTTTCGTCTAGGTACAAGCCATTTCAAGATGAATACTTGCAACTAGTAATGAGAAAGTAAAGCTTTTAAGTTTTCAAATCAAGGCCTACTCGGCCGAGCTGACAAGAAAAGATTCCTTTACCTAAGGAAGTGGAAGATGTGCTAGGCGGAGTACAGAGGGGGGTTGTGCGTAGAGGGAAGGTGGGGGGGAGGAATGTAGTTGATGTGCAATTTCATTGGGTTCGTTAAGCATCCAATTGTGGTAATTACCTTTCACGAGGGAATCCGGAAGGGTTTCTAAATAGCATGTAACGAGTTGCTTATCCTGAAGTGAAAAGCTTTTTCTCTTTGCCAATAAACCACTGTCTGGGACCAGTGGGAGCATTCAGCAGAATGAGAAATGCAAGCCGCACTTAATTTAAATCCCACACAATTAATCTAAAAAGCTCATAAATGAGAAACGGCTAATAAGATGAATAGCCAACGACTGATTTGAATTAAACAAGTCCAATTAATTCACTTAATTAACAAAACATCGAACTGCTAATACATTTATTGGTTAAGTATGCATGTGTGATTGAAAAAGAATTAATTGCTAAGTAACTCAATTTTAAATGTAGAAGAAAACAGTGTTGTTAAAATTAAAATTTAGAACTGTGAGCATCAGTTGAACACTTAGTTAAGTATGCACCGTATTTTTATTTATAATCGTACGCATTTATCAAAAATTTAAATATAATGTAATACCATCGCAACTCAATTTCTCCAGTTTCCATACGCAACGTTTAATCAGGAATGGTAAATGTGTCGATTTTTATTTTGTCAGTTGAAAATTGCATTCAAATGCAAAATTAGTTTTGAAAGTAGAAACGAGAAAAAGAGAGGGGAAAAAAATCTCCATTGGCAAAATGCCCAAACTGATTACACAGAAGTGAACTTAGTGCAACTTAAATATTGACCGAGTTTCGTCCAATCGGAATAAAGCGGGAAGATCGCTTTAATTCCGAGATTAATCAGCTAAATCTTCGTTTACAACATTCTATGTGACTTATTTGCATTCCTCCATTTAAATTATTTACGGTGTTACTTTTAATATTCAATTTGTTCAACTGCATGTCCTATTACTATCACATTATTTATCTGTGCAGCAAATCACCAGTATTGCTGCCAAAACAAATCTCACGCTGCAGAATGGAAATGTAATTCCCTCCAAGTATGCGGCAGAAAAGAAGCTGCTTGTATGAAAACTTCATTTGATCCTACCCTTGATTCCTTTTCCTAACTAACTTGGGCTGCCAGAAACAGCAAAAAAGTCTAATCTCGCACTCATCTGCCAATTGAACGGCTCTGATCATTCATCTCGCCTTGGTCGCCAGTCAACTTTAATCATGTCTTAGTTTCAACTTATTTGCGCAGCATTCTATACGTTTGTGTTTCAACCCGATATTTTCACCTTTTCAAGTCCAGACTTTAAAATTTTTAAAAATGTTTTCAAGTGGTAAATTGAATAACAAAATAAATTGCCATAAAATGAAAATACGGAATGATTTTTTTTCTTCAAATTTTCAGCAAATAAATTCATTTTTTTTTTAAAAAAGAACAAAAATCAATAATAAAAAAATGAGTTTTCGATTTATATATACCGTAGTTAATATATATAAATAAATAAAAATTCATTCAATTACCTTGCACAATGATCTGGATATTGGCCATGTCCCCTCCGTATGGATTTCTGGCCATGCACACAAAAATACGAGTGTCCATCTTCTGCGCATTGGTTACTGTCAATTCTGAGACAGCCCGGGTTGGAGTCACGTGGTCTTTGAAATAATAACTGTCAATAAAGAAGAAAAAAAATAAACATTGGACATCAAATTGTCATTTTGCACAATCTAATTTCATTTCTTTTTCTAATTGTTCTAAATAAATCAAAGATGGTCGTTATTCAAACACTCCTCCATCACTTTAAAGAAATTAACTGCATCTGCTAGCTTTAAAATACAATTTAGGAAATTATTAAAATTCCGTTGTAAAAGAAAAGAAAAAAAATCCCACAAACTAATACTTTAGATGATGCTTACAAATTGAAGATTTTAAGCAGCTTCTCTCAGTACTCTCTCACCTATCATCATTCCCACGCACATCACGCCATCTTGGCTTTCAAAATAATGGCGTGCCAACAATGACAAATCGATCAGCTCAAAGTTTGTTTGTCGCTGATATTATTATTGGGACCATTAGGCTTCATTAGCATCGCTAATAGGGCACCAGATGCAGGGAAAGATAACGACCCCAATAAGACAACACAACAACGATCAATCTAAACAAACTGCCATAAACAATTTCAACTATGTAAAAAATGCAAAACTATAGCTTTTAATTAATACAGTATTGCAATTGTAAATAAATCACTACAAACTTTATGTTCCCTTGCCGAATTTGTTCCGAAAAAAAAAAAAAAGAGCGGACCGTACTACGATTTTAACACAATCCACACTGGAAATATGGATTACAACGTGCAGCTGCTTCATACACTATGGGAATATTGTTTGCTTTTAGACGCTAATGAAAATTAATGGTCACTATCATATTTAAATAATAATACACAAACGCGGTAATTATTGCAATACTCTAGTTAATTACAATTAGAAAATGCAAGACAAAGTTAAATACATTGCAATCGCCTCAATGGGGAATTAGATTATGTTTCAACTTAATTGACTCAAGGTTTGTTATAGCAATACTATACAATAATTTTCAAATAAAAATAAAAACTTTTAGTTGGACTTCTCAATAAACCCCGACCAAATCGGTAAGAGAGACATTTATGTAAATTTTAAATGCGCAACCTCAAGTTTTCCCATCGCGGTAATAAGTTCCAAATCTCTCATATTCCTCTGCCATTGGCTATCCAATTATGGTTACATGACAGCACCATTACTGCGAATGTACAGCTCGCTTGTCACGAGCAGAAACAAGGCATGCCAAGATGACAAACTCAAAACAAATCCAAATTAATGAAACAATTATTGAAACGTGCGAAGTTTAATTACTCATAATTGACATGGGCAACCTTTTCCCCATCTGGTAGTGTACATAGTAAACACGTGCCAAATCCATTCGCATAATTCTTGATTTATGACATTAAGACTTAGATAACAGTAAGCACTGTAAAAAAAACATATTAGAATTGGACGATTTACAGTACTTTAAAAAAAACATATTAGAATTGGACGATTTACAGTACTTTAAAAAAATCCAATGTTTATTTCATGTGAAATGCATGTTGTATAAAATTCAAGGCTCCCTGATGGCAAAGTCTCGTTTTCCGTTCACAAGAGCCCACGCTGTCAACTTTGTTTGGCATGGAGACTGGCTCAACACATGCCTAAAATACATATTTTATTTTGTTGACTACTCCATGGAATTGCAACACAGGAAGTCTTGCTGTCTCCTTCCCTTAAGCTGTAAGATGCATATGTATTACATTGCCTGTCCAAATTATAACGTGCAGGTTTTTTTTATCGTAAACAACAACAAAAACGTCAAAAGCTCATTAAAATAGAAATAAAGTATTTATAAGATAATTCAAAAACTTTAAAGTTTACTAAAGTATAAATTCTTCTATAGAAATGAAAAATAACTGTTTTTCTTGGTTTTAATTTCAGCCATTTCAAGTACTGAGCGATTTAAGGAATGTATCACGTCACCTGTATGCACTAAAAAAGGTAAAGAAACTAAAGTACCATTACTAATAGTGGTGCACACAGAAAGTTTCGAAGAATTCCATCAGTTTTAGACTAATCTTTCCAAAAATTGACCCATTTTCTAGCAACCACTCGTCCTTTGTGGTCATTGATGATTCTTGCAATAATACGGGCAGCTTTTAATCGTCAATTAGTTCCAAGGTTAGCCAACACCCTAAAGTTGGCCTAGTAAGCTTACAAGTTAGTTCGTTCGGTAATATAGAACCAAAACCTTACAAAAACTCTGAGACATATTTAAAAAACATTATTTGCATCAACCCAAATTTCCGTTTCAATTTGATTGATTTTATTTTACACTATTTTCTTGTCTATTAAAAAACTATAGTTTCGTTCACCGAAGGCAAACCGAAGTTCATACTTAAGAGAAAAGCTTGTTGGCCGTACCGTGAATGCTGACCAGATTCGATTGTTTGTCCATCTGTACTCCAAGTAAAGTCTATGGGATGATCGCCCTTAGCTTCGCACCTGGCTCGGATAATTTCACCTTCCACAACAGTGAAGCTCTGCATCTTGGTTTCAATTTCGGCAGGAACTGGAAGTAATTGAAATGTGAAAAACAATTTATCATTTCAGTTCAGAAAAATTAAAGGAAAAGTTACGCAGTCAGAAAAAGAAAGAAATGAATTCTAAATTTAATTTTAAGAGCATATAAAAGCAATCTTTTAAAAATACAATTCTAATGCACTTACAATCTGAACACCACCCATTTTCATTGCAATTTAATTTAATCAAAATCCAAAAAAGAAAAAAAGAAAAACAGAAGAAAAAAATTACTCTTGGAGTTTGGTCAAATTTCTTATTGTGCAATTTCTCTATTTCCAATGTTAAATCATGCTTTGTACATTTTCACTTTTTTTTATATATATACCGTATATATATTTTTTATTTTGAAAAGCAATTTCAAAATGCAACCTTGTAAGCATCGATCGCAACCATCCCAGCATTCTCCCAACATCATATTGTACCTTTGGGGCGAAAGCAAACACTGTCATATCAATGATTCTTTGAAACCAAGCAATTCAATAAGACTATAAAAGATGCAATTAAAAGCCTCTATCTTCTTCCAATATTAGAGAAAAGCATAACCTAAGGCCTCTTCACAAACCCAAGTTTACAACTACTCAACGGATAGAATAAAAAACAAATATAATTTCACTACCATCAAGATTTACATAACCAAAAAAAGAAAAAAACCACAAACAAAAAAAAGTCTGTACTTACTATGAACTTGAAGAAAAACTCCACGACTGAGTCCAGTGCCAATGCCATTAGTGGCAGCACAAAAGTAGTATCCTCTGTGTGACTCAGTTGCATGCTTGACTAGCAACGATCCGTTCTGAAAGACGTGGAATTCGTCCCCGCTCTCCAAGACGTCCGTCTGGTCTGTCACTTCTGTGCCTAAAATAGATCAATAGAGAAGCAAGTTCAGCATTGGTTACTGAAAAGCAGAAACGGGAAACTGTGTTGCATGTCCTTTAATTGCATCAGACAGTGATTTATCGGCAAGCCGCCAAGGACTATTGGGAGATTCCCTCTCTGTGGAATGGCAGCATTCATTGTAACACAATGGAGAATTGTCCATTTGTGCATCACGCTCTCGTGCGACCAAATGGGAAGGTATATATCTTTGAAAACGCGACGAGTTTCACGGCATTCCAACATGGGACATCACGAATCAATATCGCATACGCCAAAAGCTGTTGACAGTTATACTCTCGACACGGTTAAATAAATCGAGACCAACTGTATAGTGTATAAAGTCAGAAAGCATCCATTAACTCGAATCATCATTCGCGGCTGTCGGACTAAAAATTTGATCATTATTACACTATCCGACAAGACGATTATTAATATTACAACACGGTTTCTAAAACCTTTCACAAAAATTTAGATTTAGATAAATTCCCCATGAACTCGTAAAATACTCATAAAACTCTTCCTCCTAACCAAATTATTTCAAATAATTATAAATAAAATTTTTTTTTTTAATTTGCATAAAATTCTGACTTTAAACATTGGTATCGTGTCTTTTATATTTTTGGTCACATCACTTTCTTACACAAAATGATTCAGTGTGCCATAAATTGTGATTGTATTTTAATTTTATTTTCTTCTATAGCACAGTGCAACCGAAAATCAAGTAGAATCTTATTAAGATAAAAATACGGTGTTTTATTCATGAACAAAGTAGACTATACAGCTCCTTAATGTTTGTCATAAACAAATATGATAATAAAATATTAATGTGAGAAACAGTTGGTTTGGTCACAAATGAGAGCTCAATGTCATGGCTTGTAAGCAAATGGTGCATCTGAGTAGATTACAAGTCTCTAGAGTCTTCAATCACATTAGCGCACCGACGTTACTACACAACACCGTCCATAGAATAAATATATGTATTCACACAGGATGAAAAAGAATAGTGGCAACAGAGGCGCCATTTCCTTTGATTTCTATGCAAGGAAATTAAGAAGCGGAAACCACAAACGTCATCATTATAAACAAAACGACGCCTTGGAGATTCAGAGAAATGGGAAGAGCAAGCAACTCGACTGTCATGACTAGAATATAATAAATAATGGCAAATTTAAATTATATCTAAAGAAAAGCGGACGAGAAAACATTAAATTTGCAACAAAAAAAAAATTAGAAAAATACTTCATTTCTAAAATAATCCTAAACTTTGTGATTTATTGATTTACTAAGGCACTGTACGTGTACGTCTACTGTAGAGCAAGTTATGATATATTATTTTTGGTGGGAAAAGCAGAGATTAAAGTTCCAAGAAAACATTCCGAATTTTTGTCCACACTTACAAGATTAACTTTCTCTTTGGTCAATGACGATTTGATAAATTAAGTTGCAACTTTAATCCATTTGGGAAATTGCTGACATCATCATCAACAAAATCAATCTAAGCCATAAAAGAGAAAACAAAAAATCGTTTGCTATAAAATACTTCTTAAAAACTATGAAATAAAATAAATGGCAACGTGACTCCAAACTTCCTGCACAGCTTCTGCACACAAAACAGCCAACGGTTTAAATTGGAAGTGCTTTGATTGTAAATAACGTGAAATAAAATGTCTGTAAACACCTAATCTCTCTACCCGTTAGCACTTAATATGCATGGCGAGTAATCCAACTGTGATTTGAAAAGCATTAGCTTATCTAATCACATTATCCAATATAAGAGAATTCATGGAAACTATCAAAAATCACTTAATTTGTTTAAATTGTGTAGAAGCGTCAACTTAAGCAGCCATATATTTTATAATTTATATTTAAAACACAATTTTACAATTGACACGTCGTATTTATGTCTTTTATCCGACCCTTATCATGCCCTTTTTATTTTAAACTCCGTCATAAAGATGGATGATCTCTTATTTTAATTTTTTCTTTCAATTTCAATCTAATGTTTTTCTCCACTGGCGGAAATAGATAAGAATATATAAGAAAAAGAGGAAGGAAAAAAACCGCTACTGGCAACTGACAACTGATCAAGAATATTATTGATGCTTCGGAAACGGGCAGTATTTTTTTTTAAAGTTTGCAGGCAACAAAAATACGAAATCGATTGAATTTATATTATAAATAAAGCTTAGCACAATATGAAATTGTAAATTTTAATATTGACTTAAAATTCATCACATAAAGTGGAATATGGTTTTGAGAAGATAACAAGGTTGCGAGCTCATCATCTTCTAGAACGTGATCTTGACGGCTTAACGCCAAAACTTTCCTCCTTATTCCAATGAAAATATACGACTTGGTATCAAAAGGAACACCAAAATCCGTTTAGTTTAGGTCAACGACCTGCCTCAATGCATTTCTACCCGTATCGTGACATGACGTCAAAATCAAAAGTTCAATTTTTTTTTTTTTTTTTTATTTTTTTATTTTTTATTTTTTTTTTTAATATCATCTGGTCCTGAATTTCTGTTGTCAATCTTTCTTCGTTAGTATTTCAAGCCTAGTGAGTGCATTTACGAATTACGTTTATCGAAGCAAAACAAAATTGCTTTTTCAAACCTAGCCTTTCACATACAAATACAATGCAATCTCCCAAGAAAATTCGAATTTCAAATACGGAAGAGTCAACGGTTCTTTTTCTCCGATTGGTATTTGCTTTTGTCGAATTTATTTTTCCGCCTTTCAGGTTGACAAGAATATAAATTAAACAAGGCATTTTCAAATAATTCATCAGAGAAGGCGTAAATAGATTTTTTTTTTTTTTTTTACATTATATCTTTAAGGTTCACCAATATTAAAATTTTTTCATTGTTAAAAGCTAATGCGGTATATCTTTGTTTTGATTTAAGAACAAATTCAAAGGACAGAAAATCTCAAAATTAAATTTTCCTCTCGCGGTAAACTATAAAAACAAAGCCAGCCAGCGCAAGCTAATTGAAATTTCCAGTACAAACAAAAGTCCAAACGCAGTGGTGGTCAACCTGACCATTTGCTCCCGTCAGCACAAAATTAAACTCGGGCCAACCTCACAAAGGGTCATGATTCCATCTAGCTTCTTCTTGCCACTTCCCTTCCCTGCACAAAATTAAGGTGACACCACCATAAGAACAGATGCGTCCTAAAGGAACTCTCAGCCCTTCCCAGGAATAAGTCTCGAGGGATCTAACAGTCTTTAGTACAAGATGAAAGTACGAATTTTTGCCATTTACAAAATCCAGTGTTTCTAATTACTGCCAACTTTAGGGGCGCAGGCATCTTTTGTCATATACCAGACTATAAGAGAGAAGAAGGAAAGGCAAGGCTGGTCGGGAAAGGCAATGTCCCTAGTGTGCCCCGTTTGTTTAATTAAACTTTTAATCACCTTACAGAGATTTGAAAGCTTAGCAATTATTCTGTCTTTCTCTTCTCACTGTCGATCATTAAACACCACGTTGGGGCTTGCAATAAAGTATATGAAGAAAAGAGTTTTACTTCTGCCCTTCGTATACTTCTTTCCCAAACTGCAATTAGTGGCTAACAAAGTGTATAGATGACATTGAGTTGGCGGTTAGAAGAAAAAAAAAGCGATTTTCTAACTGACGTTATTGAAGCCTGGAACTTACACGCCTCAAATGTTGCCAATGAAATTGCTCGAATACGTACACGATGCACTTTTGTAACAATAGAACACTGAATTCCGATTTCCAAAATTGCAATTTCTTTTCGGTATTGTTTAAAAAAACAGAAAAATAAAGAAATCATCATCGGTTCTTTTCAACAAAAAAAAAAAAAACATTAATTACAAATTTTTTCTTTTTCAATAATACTGTACGTATTCAATATATGTTGTTTGTGGCTCGACCGCGTTCGCCCGCAGACAGAACAAGAATCCGGATTTAAACAAATATCGACAGGGAAAAAAAGATAAAAATAAAAAATAAAAAAAGGAAAAGTGATTTCATTTGAAAGCCAAATGCCTTATTCAGCGATTCGTTGCCATCTTGCACTACAACCAAACCAATGTTCTTTTTATGCCGTGATCAACGAAGAACTTCAAAGCACATATCGTAAAGCAAACAGCACACACCAATTGTATAATTCATACAGAATAACCTAACACTATATTTCTAGCTTTATAGAAAATATCCCTTCACCTTCCTTAAAATTAGATGACGTAAACATGTGGCTTTTCCTTGCGAAAATATCGATCTTGATTTTAAAGAGCATATCTAAATTCAAAGAAAAATGAAATGTTCAACATTTTATTTTTTGGTTATCAAGTAACAAAAATCTATATTTTTTAAATATTCACCACCCAATTTTATACATATACGTGTACACAAATCAGTCGTTTTTATCACGAGCAATTAAAAACTAATGATGCATAAACGTGCAAAAGTCGCATTAATTTATCATAAAGTTAATGACTTATAATTAATAACTAGCCATTGCCCTTACTGTTAAATATATCACTGGAAAAATGAAAAGAATAGAGGAAATTCGACCTAGTTCAAACCTAGTTCCCAAGATACATGGCGAACTGGCAACGCGACACCATTCATTACTCGCAGAGTAAAGGGTGCGCACCATTATTTCCAAACTGACAAGGTTAGTAAGAAAGGTGTAAATCATCCCAATGTATCACGTTATACTTTAGCAAGGGCTAATTACTCGTCACAAAACAAATGGTATTGGTTAACACATCTTCAGCATTAATATTGTCGTGCTTGACCACTTGTAGGAACACACCCACCTGACGTCTGAAACGTTATTGGTCTATGTGTGATATTTGCAATGATCTTCAATCGAAAGCTGTTGGTGCACATGAAAACAAATTTAAGTAGATGCACCGGTCAAACTCCATCCAATATTCATGACAAGTTCGTGCGGATATAAACACACAGTAAAGGCAAAAGTGTCAACACTTGAACGTTGCCATTGCTTTTGTCACTTGCGCGGTTCATTGCTTTGCGTTTGTTTGCTTATTCAGTTAAAGGACTAGTGCTATTTGAATAATAAAGTAACCATTAGCCTTGACAGGACAGGTAAATTATGCATGAACACGCACCTCAAACCATTCCTCTTCTAGCTGCCCTCGCTTTTATTTAATTCAACATAAAACTTTTCAACTTTTGAAATCAAATTCAATAACATTTCTTATAAACTCAACTATTGATAAAATTTGTTTAAATTCATTGCTAGAATTCTCTGCTCGCAAAAATGCTTCATACTCTCTAAGTGATGGATCGAATAAATACTAAAACCAATTTAAATCACCCAAATTAGCAATAAAATTAACTGGACCTTTCAAATCAAAATATGACTTCTTTAAAGTTACCAGTAAGTCTGTGCTTAGTCAATGCGCCTTTGTCTGTTGATGAGGGAAATGCATCTGACCCCACATTGGATTATGCAAATTTCGTGCATAAAATCTACTGACCTTCCTTGTTAATTACTGGAAAACATCAACGTCATCCAAATAAACGCCAATAGCATGTTTTAAAGCATTCAACAATCTTCATAAAGTAAAAACATTAAAAAAATCGTTTCCACATTATAGCTTGGAACTAGGAACTTAGTTGTACCACAAAGCTTGTAACCAAGATTAAATAGCGCAACATCGCAACAAACTATTAAAAGTAAGTGAAATAAAAAAGTGCTTACCTCTAGCTTTCATCCACGTCACCGAAGGAGGAGGAAACCCTTCAGCTTGGCAATGAATGACTGTCGATCTTCCGAATAGAACCATTGTGTTCTTTGGTTCCAATGTCCATCGAGGAGGGACTGCAATAGCGGAGCAAGCACACAAGATTAACATGAAGCAGATTGTGCAGTATCCCACAAATGAAACGTATAGCTTGAATACCGATTGCAGCTGATGGAAACTTTGGAAATCAATCGTTGGCTCGTGAGCGCTGAGGGCATATAAGTTTAACTTCAATAAAGTCAACAAACAAAGTTTAAAGCCGGATTTTTTTTCTCTTCTTGTAAACAGACCGGTATTTAAATGTGAAACCAGTCGAGCAATTATGGATGCCGTAATTTTTATGAGCATCGTGTGTTGATCTCTTCCTGTCAACGACAGTAACAAGCTTTTATTTCCAGCAAATTTATTATGTTTACTAACGATGAAAAAATGCAAAATATAAAAGAATGTTTTAAGAATGCGATAAGTTACTGTAAAATGAGATATTAAAAAATTGCATCCTTATCATGTTTCATTTAATCATTTTTCAAAGCCAGACGACTATCGCCATTAATTTATGTACGTCATATAGGAAAAGCCAAGCATCTATGTGCTCACAATTTTTAAAATGTTCCTTGCAATTAGTAATCACACGAGGGTGATTTATGACATTGCTTGTTCCTGCCTTCCAATTCACACACATCCCTCTGTGGAATTGCCCCTCTCATACGAGGTTTAAGGATTTTGATTTCCAATTATAATTTCTAGACAATTTTTGTCCCTTCTTTATAACATCATATTTCATGCATTCATTCAATGCTGACTTGATAATAATGAAAAATCGAACGAAAAAATTCTAACCAAATGAAAAAAGAAATTACTGGCTTCCAAAGTTTCCATGTGTGCACAATAATGACAAAAAATAACGTAAGCATGTGACTCTTAACATTACATAGAAAGTAATACATAATTCTTGTTTTATGTATTACATTTTTTTTTTTAAGATTGGGTTGTTTGTTTACATTTCAAATTATTTATATTAATATTTTTAAAAAAATGTAATTTTTTAAAATTACTCTCAAGTCAATAACTTGCATAAAAGAGTCATGTACTCACTCATACACTTTTGCATTGAAAATCTCGCCACTTAAAAAATGCAAAAGCTCAAGAAAAAAACAAATACAAGAAAAAGTAGATATATAGATTTGGTTCTCATGCGTTTTTTTTTCAGCAAGAAATAAATCAGATTCTTATATTATAAACAAATGTTTATTTAAAGCGGTTTCTTTTTTCTTTAAAGTAAGCAATTTAAGAGAATAAAAAAAATATTTCCATTAAAATTAAACAGCAGCAAATTGTATTGAATATAAAATCTGATTTTATAACTGGCTAAAAATGGAGAAATAAAAACAAAACACTCTTGAATTAAATAATTAAATAAGTGACTCCCCGTATAATTAGCATCGGTATCAAGGGGAGAAGAATTTAAAACAAACAAAACAAAAAACATTTGTTTCTGTCACCGCGTCAGCCGTGCAACATACACCACACACGGTGCAAATCGCAAACCCAAACAGAGTGCAGGAAGTGGAAGCTAGCTGAGCATGTGATGACACACTTCACGGAAGTTTTAACCAAAGAAAAAGTATGCAATAGGTGGACTGCTAAGTATTTGATAGCTAGATCAAATGATGGGTCAACAGTATGAGTGCGAACTGCACTGTTGGTGTTTGCAATGTATTATAGTTGAGTCATAAAATTTATACCAACCTCTTCACAGACAACTCGACAACTTTTTGATAGCAGCTGTTAACAAGAATATGAGCTCATAACTAAGGTCGTAACATTGAGTGCTCCGCTTGAGAAAAACAAACCTTAAAAAAGGGGAAAAGTTTAAGAAAAGCCAAAAAAAAAAATCACAGAAAAGGAGCTTCAATTGATAGCACTATAAGGGGTTTTTACTCTCCAGGTTTGCTTCCTCCACTCCACTACCTTTCTACAAATTCCCTACAATGAATTTTATATTACTTTTATGCTTCTCAAAATGGTAGGACATACTTTTTATTAGAATGTACTGGAGCAGTGAAATGAGATATGTTGAAAATTCAATTACGTCCCTCCGCAAATGAGACTTGGTTTCATTTTTTTTATTGCGAAAACTTTCTTATCTTCTATCGAATGATAAGACTGCACAGGGTCCTTGTTTTCTTAAAAGAAACGGACATATCCAAACAAGGTCCCTGCTCCTTTCGATGTGTGTGTCATTGTCTATTTGAAAGAACAGATGAGTGCTCTGCACCAACTAACATCTACACTTAAGACGCACTGACAGCCAATTGATGGATTAGAAACACTGAGTGAAAATATAGATCGCGTTAGGGTCAACCTACATGCTTCAACTCAACTCCATTAACGATGGCAGGCCAAGCTCATTCCTTCAAAAGCTTTTCCCCTTTCACTGCAGCTGGGATAGTAATTGAATTAAAGAAGTCTACTGTACGCTTTATTACATGGATAAAATCCTTTGCCTGCAGCATTTTTCTATATAAATTAAAATAAATTTGCATGCTTTTCTCAACTAATTTCATGTACACTATCATCTTTTGCGTCCATCCGACTATTCAAATTGTTGGTTTTATACCAAAAACACGCAGACCGGAAGTAGTTCTGCGTCAAAACATAAGGAAAAATGGAAGAGAATGTAACATTATCTACTCTCTATTCTACTAGTTTTGTTTGGATCATTAATACGATAATAAAAGTTGTTTGATGACATACATGGCGCCATGCATGTAATCAAATATCCTTTATTATCAAGTTTAGATGAGCATATTAAGACAAAGTTTTTAAAAGATCATTAATACGTTAGTCAGTGGGAAACCCTACTTAAAACAAACGTCAAGCCAGTGGAATTTGAGTGAACACAGCCCCCAGAGTCAGTTTACTGGACACGTGTAGTTAATTGCTGTCACTAGCAAATGGGGCTCATTGATGGACATAAGCTGTAAGCAAACAACAGACTTGTTTACCCGCTTATCTAAGGCAGAACTACAAATACATGGAAATAAGTAGTAGATTCAGTTGTCACGTAAATTGCTTGGTTTTAATCTTATGACTCAAGTCCTTAAATATTTTGTAATATCAATTTTTTATAGTGATTCCGTGATGCAAGTCAATCACACACCGTGAAGAAAAATGTTAATCACTTTCTATATAAAGTTTTGGTTTCAATAACCGCAGAAAAAACAAAATAAAAAACAAGGTACTTAGTTAACAGACTTAAAATTGGCATATAACAAATGATGATAACCATTTCCGTTATATAGAAGAAAAAAACCGGGATGTTAAAAAAACCATGCAAAAAAATAAAACACGCTAAGAAATACACGGTGTATCAATGCATATTTCTTGCATATGCACACACACACCCAAACCGCTGCAGAAAAGTGCGAGCTAGAACGTATTCGGCAGAAATTCGTATTATATGAATATACATATATATATGTACAAAAACATATATATATATTATTTATTTTTTTTATAAATAATCAATCTAACTTTTTTAATATAGAATAAGATGAAAATCATAGAAAATTCAAAAAAGAAGAGTGGCTGATACAAGAGACTTTTTACCACAGAAGGGTTTTTGCTACACACCAAAATAGAAATAAACAAAATAGTTTGAAATAAAAAACTTAAAAAAATGCACACCATTCACAGTTAAAAGTAGCTAACATTAAAATAATTTTTGTGTCATTGAAAAAATATCGTAGAATATAAAAATTAAGTTTTGTCAAATCGCTAGCCACTTTTAACTATTACTTATGTCTAATGTAACAACAAGACTAAATAAGACTAAATTAAAAGATCAGCTGCAGCACACACAAACTAAAAGGAGGATCAAGGATGAGAGAAATGAGAAACAGAAGTATGAAAACGAGAGAAGAGAGAAGAAAGAGAGAGTTGAAGATTATCCCCCAGATTACTGTTGAAAGTGATAGAGAGAGAGAGAGAAAGAGAGAGAAAGAGAAGAAAGGAGAAAGAAGACAGAAAGATGGAGAAAAGAGAGAAGTCTAAAGAAAGATAAGGAAGAGAAACGTTTTTTGGAAGCAGTTGGATGTAGTTACCCTTCACCGACAGATGGGCTGTGTATCGCATAGTAGAGGCTACGTTGCTAGCTACGCACGTATAATTGCCGTTATGGACGGGATAGGCAGGACCGATAGACAGAATGCTCATAGAATCGCCATGTGCCATTATGTTCACGCCCTTCGCGGCGCTGGGCACTAGAGGCAGGCCGTCCTTCTCCCACGAAAGCGAGAGAGGCAAGTCGCCGCGGCTCACAACGCAAGACACGCTAGCCAGCATGCCTTCGAGCAAGTGCTCGTCTTGGAACGAGAATGGCAGGATGGTGGGAGGCACTGGAAAATCAATGGGCACAATCAGGGTCAAGTCAATTACTATCGGTTGGTGCAGGGGAACAGGTGTGAGAGCAGACTTCTACTTCGGCTCGCCCACATAATGACGGATGGTGTCGCAGGT
Source organism: Strigamia crassipes (assembly GCA_034683725.1). Lineage (NCBI taxonomy): Eukaryota > Metazoa > Arthropoda > Chilopoda > Geophilomorpha > Linotaeniidae > Strigamia > Strigamia crassipes. The sequence goes on from JAQFXT010000162.1 coordinate 34,924, forward strand.
GGTTTTAGGATGGTGGACGAGAATGCTAAAAAAAAACCGAAAATAAAACTGCGCGCTGGCACGAAGGGGGGAAATATGTCGGGATGGTGAATGAATAGGAGTCAGGTTGACGTGGAAGGTGCTAAGTTAATATACCTGTAAAACATTACAAGTGCGAGGAATGACAAACAATATACTATTATGTATAATCCTAATTATATATGTACATCTATTAAAAATGAAATTTTAATAAATATAAAGAACATATATAGCCGGGGTTATTATGACAATGCATACGAAAACTCAAATACAAATGTAATAATGGTTATATGCACAACAAATCATGCATTCACGTGGTTGCACTTGCCACCGTTAAATATTAATAGAAACACTCAGTTTTTAAAAAGACAAACTCAAATGGATCATCATTTGAATTCGTTTTTTTAATGACTCAACACAATATAACCTTTGCATCTTCACTTAAACACCTTACCCATTTAATTATCAACCTAAATGGAAAAAAACAAAAATCCATTTCATTATTAATCAACTTTTTATTAATCTACAAAAGAGAGAAAAAAAAAGCATTTAAAAAAAAAAAAGAAAGATGTTTGATTAGTCATTTGGGATCTTTTTTCTAAGGCAAGGACGGGAATGCACTTAGTAGTAGTGGGTTCTGGAGACTTTTTCTCTTTCGTTTTCATTTTATTTTTCTTTTCTTTACCGTTTACTTTGAGGGGCGTCGTGTGGGCAGCGGAGGCGGCGGCGTTTTCGGCCACGCACGTATAATTTCCCCTGTGGTGTGAGGCCACGTTACTGATGGTGAGAATGCTAGTAAAATCATCAAAATTCCGCACCATAATGCCCGCCATGCCCGCGGATGGAATGGGACGGCTGTCTTTAAGCCATTGGAATTTCACTGGTGGGTCGCCCTCAATTAGGGCACACATGACTCGGGCTTGCGTCCCTTCTCGTAAGTACTCGTCTTGAAACGAGAAGGGGATTATCTTGGGAGAGACTGTAACGAACACATCACAAAGTAATAGGACATCATCAAAGTTGTTTTCTTCTGTGTTTCTACTTATTGCTGAATTTTATATATATATACAGCGAATATATATATTTATATCTTTTTAAATTAAATAGATGGAAATAAATAAAACTGTTGATTAAAGTACAAAATGTATAGTTTAAAAATCCACGCTGAAAAAAATAAGATGTATATATATAGTTTTTATGAACAATATTTGGTAAAACCCCGCTGTGAAATTTGTCAGTGCAGAGATAATGATACAAATAAGCCACGCCCTAAGAATAGAGCAGATTAGCCACGCCCTGACAAATCACACGACAGAGGATACAGCATTGGCAAGTTTTCAGCATTTGGAAAATTATTTCAAGTATTACATTAATAACCGCTTAGTATTTTATGCTAGAGGGTCGGTCCACGATCGTCACTATTCCAGATATGGTGAAATTAATTTTGAACGTTTACTAGACCGCTTGAATGAAATTAATTAATATTGTCACAAATTCCTTTCGAAATGCCACGCTTGATTACGGTTGTGTATTAAATTTCATTAATCTTTCCGTTAACTTTAAACAACATTACTCAATTGTAAACGGCTTTTTTTTCTCCATTCACATTTGAGATATTTTTTTTCTGAGGTATTTCCTTCGTGCGAAAATATATGTAAATTTCAAATCCGGCATGTAAAAAAAAGTAAATTTTATTGTGGCGATGATAAAGTGAAAAAGATACGAGTTCTTCCTAGCCTGTCGCATTTGCGTACCGTTTTCACGGTGGGAAAATAAAAATAAAAACTTGCTTTTCAACTCGCCAACTAATGGAGTTTAAAAATTGCAAATGACCCTGTTTAAAGAGAAATAATGGGATTCTTTCACGCTAGGAAACGTGGCTGCACAAACACGACCTCTTTCTTATTTGCTGACTTTCAATTAATTACCGCGATGGGCTTTGCTCATTAACACAAAAAACACGCCAAGCCTACTAATCTCATTGACTTTTTTTCGACAATTAACTAGACATGTAAAAATAAAAAATTAGAACCCAGAAGTTTAATATCCCATCCCTCCCTTACAAACATAAATAATTCTGTCAAAAATTCCTAATTAATGATTAATGTGTTATTTTCCATCTCTATTTGAGATTAAATTTAAAAAAAAAAAAATTTCTGTCGAATTTTTTTTTTTTTTACATCATTCTATTTCCTAAAAACCTACAATAAAAATATTATTTAATCTCCTTCCTTTTCCATTATTTTAAATTTCCGCTAAACATAGACGAACTATCTTCGTGTTATACTGAAATGAAATTTCTTTCGGATATGGTAGAATAAAAAATTTAAAATGAAAAAGAAATGCAAGTTGCAACATAAATCACCACAAGCATAACATAGAGAGCTTATATGGGAATATGTCCTATGTTTCAAAATAAATTGCATTGTTATACAGTACAAAACCTTTGTTTCTTTCATTAAAGCTAGAACTCTAGTTTTCTCTCCCACTTCCCATCACCCCTATCCCTCTACTAGATGGCGTTAATTTTATCACTCAACTAAAATCGTTGAAATATTATTATGAGAAAAATAAGAATAAAATCAATGATTTTAAAGTTAAAGCCAAAACGTGGCACCAAAGCTAATTTAAAATAAAAAAATTAAAGTGTCGTTTCAAAATGTTGCTAACATTTTTCTTCTAAATGAAATAAGAATGGAACTTTGAAGTATCGTAAAGATCTATTCGTTATATTATATCAGCTTGTCAAAATTCCTTTAGTTTACCTAAGTTAAAAATAGCACTCAATCTGTTTCTTACTTTATAAGCAAAATTGAAAGTAATGAGAAAACTAAAATGTATGGTGCAGAAACGACACATTAAATGTTCCGTTTGAAAACATTTATCATGCACAGTTTCCTTGGTTACTCTTCAAAATCGTGTCACCTCAATCGCCACTTATCGTTTCTCTAAAGCTAATGGACCATCAGCACATGATGCATGAGGTATATCAAACATTCCAAGCTAATAAGCGACAAAGGAAATATCTCGTATGCAATAAGTAATAAAGCAAAAATAAATGAAATTTTCTCTTCTTCATCACTTTATTACAATTTTGTTGTTGTTATTGGAAAAATTACCTAATGAGATTTTAATTCACTTTTAAGTAAATGTTAATGACATTTACCAAATTAAGAGTTTTAAGATGAAACTTTAAACTTAATTTTTTTTTCTTTAAGTTAACGGTAAAAGTCAAATTTTAAATAGTTTTAATTTCTCAGCAATATAAAACAAAAATCACAGTCAACAACTGACACTCAAACTCTTAATTTGTCTACTGATTTATTACTGATAACTGATGAAAAGATAGACATATAATGGGTAAATGGTTTCAACCAATACAGGGAAGATTGGAGATCAATATATAGCTTACAGGCTAAATATGCAGTCGCATATATACTTACCCATAACAACCACTTCCACCTCGCCGGATCCCGTATTCCCCTGCTTATTGCGCACGCTGCACCTATACCGTCCACTATCCGTCGATCGTTCGACGGAGCCAATTAGTAAGGTCCCATTAGCCAACATCATTCTACGCAAATCCAACGGAATCGCAGCTCCATCTAAACGTCAAAACAAATGATAAATAAAAGTTGCCTTACAGATATACCTCCTTAATACTACGTTACGATTTTATGTGTATTATTTATTAAACAAATTTTTGTTGACAGTTATAAAGTTTAAATAGCTATACAAACTGTAAACTTTGTTTATTTACTTTGCGGCATTACTGGCATAAAACTAGGCAATCAGAGCATTAGACTACAGCGGCATCTTTTCAATTTAGACATGTAAACAACTTAGATGCACAAATTTGAAAGATGCCGTCTATAATTAAGTGAAAAGTAACAAATCTTTTAACACTTAAAGTGAGTAGTCTTAAATTTGTATACAAGCGAAAAGTGATGTAAGGAAAAAAAAACTTGACTGCTATTTTCTTTTCCTTTATGTGCAACTTTTACCACCATGTTCGCTCAAACAAAACATAAATTAACCTTGATCTAACGAAGGATCAAGTGAATACAAATTTTCATTCTTTCTTCTCCTTTCTTTTTAAAAATAAAAATAAAAAAGCAGTGATATTGTGTGTTGTAAACGACAATGTATTTCTTTGTACACGCATCAGGCAACTCTAGTCACACTCGGAATTTTCCACATGCATTTTACGAATGAGGAGAGAAATTTCAACTGAGATGAAGGGGGGGGGGGGGAGGGGAAGAGAAGAAAAAGCCTATCCAATGGAAAACGTGTGTGCGTTCGCTGCTACGTTTCGCCTTCTCATGCACTATAAAACGTGGCACTGATTACTGCCCCTAAATGGGAAGACATAAATTCAAGAGCAAAAGCGAGAGAAAGAGAAAAGAGCGCGCGCGCACGAGAGAGAGAAAGAGAGAGAAAGAGAGAGAGAGAGAGAGAAAGAGAGCGAGGAGGGAGGAAATGGGTGCTGAGGATAAGCGGCCGTGAAGCCGCTTTAAAGCCACTTTAATTTGACTATTTTTAGAGCTTGACTGTCATGACGTTTTCGCATGCCATGCCGATAATTATTTACACACACCGAGTGTCTAAACGAGGCATTTGCCTTAGACGCACTTTTAGCCTATTTTCAACATCTGCTGCTTCGCACATTTCATCACTAAACAGATGGCCGTCTTTATGCCTAAACGACGGACGCGATAAACACGTTTGATGCAAAATGCGTTGATCATCAATAAATACAAGTAAAATATGAAAATCATTCGTCCGTTTTTTATATTCAATAAAAAACTTCGCTCCGCTTTGAAGAGTAAGTTGAAAAGAATTTGCATAAAGATCACCAGAAATCCACTGCCTATCGATCTAGTCCGAGATGATTTTTCCAGAGGAAAATAAACTGATGAAGCAAAGAAGTGAAGAGAAAAGATGAGTGGAACCGCCACACAAAGGAAAATCTAATGGACCGGTCGGTGATGGATGAGTTTATTCGGAGGTCGACAGGATCGTGTGCCAAACTACTGGCTTGTCATCACTTTGATGACGGCAATGACTATCTCGTTTAAATTCATCGCATGAATCACTGATCACTCTTTTGCTCACCATACATCACCGTCCATGCAACAGTGCAGAAAATTTAAAGTATATGAAGTTTTCAATGTTCTGAAATGCCGAGCATGACTTATTGCACTACTTAACTTGAAAACGGTACCTCCAATCATCGAATTATTATTGCTATAAAAGTGATGTAGTGTACATAAAACTCGTTTCAACTAATAAAACTAACACGTTTTAAAATTGATTTGTCACTCTAGTGTTTTCAAAGTTAATAAAATATTTTCAAACATTAAAATTTGCCATTTTAAAGTAAATAAACAAGAGTTCCAATTTTTTAAATACCATTCACCATTAATTCAAATAGTAATTAAACCATAATTCGATTTTTTTTTATACCTTTCTCCCAATCAACGCTTTCTATTGGATATCCATACATGGCGCAGTTGATTCGAACGTCGTGACCAGCAACCACTGACATCTTGGGCATTGGACGTACTGCAGGGCGACCTGAAATGACATGGGCATCTGTTAATTGCAATCCACTTCTCGACCTCTCTTCAATCTCTAGTCGATGTCATGTAATATCATGGACAATTGTCCGTGAACCACGCCAACCCAATCACGCTTCATGCTTGTCGTACAACCTATTCATAAATCCTAACACCGAATTATCATTTTTACTTATACAACACGATTAAAATAAAATAAAATACCTTACCGATGTAAAATAAGATTTTTTTGTTACCTAAAGGCTGATATTATATTGTTTCAAGCAATACAAGATCTCAGTTTTACTAACACGGAACATTCACAGATGGCAATGAGCTCGAAACGTGTGGCGTGTCGAACAGCCAAACACATTTTCTTGCTTGTACGGTTTAGGTCAGCTGAACAACTGCAAATGCCATAAAAGTAGTGTAGCCAATCGATTGAGATGCAGACGAGAAAGCCAAGCACCCAAATAAAATGCTTATGTACTAGGACCAATGCCAGAAGGCCACGGGTCATTGCAATTTTTCAGTCACATCACCAAGTAAAGAGGAAAAAGAAAGTTGTTTTCCACAGCAATTACTGGCTCAAAAAAGGGTTATAGGCCTTATAAATATTAAATTATTTTGTAATAACTACACTCGAATGCAGCAGAAGTCATAAATTTTTTGCTTATGGCACATTTAGATGCTAGGGTTTAACATAACAAAAGAAAAAAAATATATATCGCTCATCAATTACGAATAAACATAATAATGGCTTCTGTCCCTCGGTACATTTATAATTTTACAAACATTATTTTTTCAAGTTTTTGTAACACAAATAAATTTTTACATTTTTTTAAAAATTGTAACTTTAAAGAATAACCTTTTGTTTTATAGTTATTCCTCAATATTAAATTTCTGAAATAATACAACGAAGACTTTTAGATAAAATTAATTTTAACAAAAATATCCTAAGGAAATAAAAATCAACAAAAGCGCCCGCATTTGTTCTGTTACGCTTGGCATTTTACCTATTTTATTATTAAAAATGAAAAAAGTGAAGAAATAATTTACGAACTGTTACAAACATCACCATTACATCAATCATCAAGTAATAGCGCAAATAATAATAATACACTGTGCATTAACACCGATAGGTGGCGATAACCAAAATAATTTATATACACAACATTATCCCCACAAAAAGGACAACTTTCCGCACTTTTAGTAACTCATCACCACTCTTTAAACATTTCAAATGCAATACAACTAATTCCATCCACTTTCAAAGCTTTCAAATGTAAATTAATGACCAATTTCTCAATGTTATAGAACATGTAGGTGTTGAATATAAAGCTCACAAACACTTTTAAAAAAAGTGCAAACCACAATGTTTTTTCCAATCCAACTCACGCACATCTTGAGCTAAAATTTATCGCCTTTCACTTGGTACAAAGCCGAAAGAAGAATTTCAATCGAATACACACAAGTTCCATTTGGATGTTACTTTTTCTCTTTGAAACATACTACGTTATAGATGGAAAACATTATCACATTGTTTTCTTCCCGAGCAAAAACTCCAGCGAGAGCTCACAAAACAACAAGTCAAATCGATCAACCCTCGACAAGAAAACAATATATGTTGTGCGTAAAGTTATATATATGCTTGGACTACAAAATGTTAATAATTTCAGTCGAAAAGTTTCAGCAAATTTATAAATGTTGTAATTCTCCGCTGTCATTTAAAAAATCAATTAACTCTTAATAAATTTCATAAAACAAAATTAAAATTCCACTGTCCAGCTTAATTTAAAGAAAAAATGTATTGAACAGGAATTTAATTACAGAAGGCATTCTGAGTGAAAAATTAATTTCAAACACTTTCTCCATGAACAAAATAAAAAATTTGTTCACACAAATTCAGTTCACGTAAAATAGTAATCCTATTTCTAACGTAGTATGAAACAAATGACTTGTGTTACATTGAATTAATTTAACATTTATAAAATGGCATTTAAATCACGAGTAATCCGTTTATCTATCGCCTAATTCAATCAAATTTAACATTTAAAAAGGCCGAACACAACCAACTTTTCGAATACTTACTTTTTATCTATAAGAAAAAGGGAAATGAGAACATAGAATAGAAGGTTGGTTTAATCCAATTACATTTTTGTGGCGCAGGCACAAGCTAAAGCTGTAGCTGCTAAACTCCATGCGGCTGATGTACACTCAAGAGAAGTTGTGTCTCATGAAAACTTCGTTAGCTTGCCATCTAAACGCATTAGTTGTGGATGTAATCAGAACTGTGCGCTCGCCACTTTGAGAACGTACGATGCAAACAGAAATAGATTTAACAATTTGCCCCATTCCCCATCTATGCTTGGAATCTCTTGACCTAATCTAATAAAATTACACACCAATTCGTTATCCTACACGCAACAAACTTACATTATACAAATAAAAAAAAAGTCGTGTTTACAAAACTTACAACTTATTAAACTAGTTTCTCTAAGTAATCTGATTCTTCAAAATCTCCAATAAAAATTTCAGTAATGATTTACACTTCACTATTCCCTTAACAGTTCTAGAACTACAACCACTTCGCGTTTTACCCTTCTAAAAAGACCGCAGATACGTTTAACGCAATGTCCTTGACTTCATAGTACTTGCGCCAACGCAAATCTATAAATTTAAGAAGTCAATTGGAAAGAGGGACAAAAAAAAAACACATTAGTCTATCAACTTTCCAATTTATCTTTTGACTTTCATCTTAATCCACTGGTCTTAAAACGACATTACACACAACCGTCTTCTTCAATGGGAGAGCGTCTTGACATTCGCAACTCGTATTACATCACATCCCGTTATATTATATTTACTACAATAAGAATACTAAAAAGAAGATGAACACCAATGACAATTACTACAAATGGCATGTCAAGAAGTCTGCCCCAGTGTACAACTGTAACTATGGTACTTTCCAAAGTGATTTTCATGTAGTTGAAAGAAGTAAAAAAAAAAATGTATATATATATAAAAAAAAGAAAAAAAAACCCATTCGCATCTTACTCTCTTTCTCTACTTACATTTCCTAAAGCAAGGCACATTCTTTCCTCCCGTGGTGCAATTGGCGCACTTCCGCTGCTACTTTTCCCCCTCTTACGAATTGTCTCTTCATTGACAATAGTGGCACGTGCACACAGCCATGAAGTCGTTGCCCCTAGTCCTACTTCCGTTTTTCATTCGACTTTGGATTACACTGGCTTTAATTCATTTCATGTTTTTTAACTTTCTCTTCCCCCATTCAAAATCCAAATAGAACAAAAAAGAAATAAAATCAGATTCTCATTAACACGAAAAAAAAAAAAACCCACGATAGCGTGTGATGTATTTCATTTCACACCTGTTGTCGGTGTTAAAGAGTGTTGGTAACCTCTCGGTGGGAAGGTAAAGCAACATGGGGCGGACAAATTCAGGATCAATGGATCACACCACGACGAAAGGCAGAGTTCTGTCTCAACGTTCTGCTTTGTGCCAGCCTACAAAAGCCCACTTTTATTGATTCCTTTTATAATAAAAGTGAAGAAAAGAAGAAAGGAAATTACTAGCATATTAGTAATCGTATACCGAGCCACACGCGACAGGAAATCCTCTTGCCAATCACCCCACCTCCACTTCTCCCCGCATGAAATAAAATTCGCAAAAAAATTATTCTCAGTCAAATTCTTTGATGTTGGAAATCTCATTGAAAGCGCGCTTTGTTTATTTGTCAGTTCGCTTATCAACAAAACCTTCATGTTACTGTCTCAAACTGTCACCTTGAGGAATGGAAGAAAACCTGACAAGTGTCGCATTCCCTTTATATCGTCGGGGACGTCAAAAGCCGAAATGTGCTCAGTTACAAAAATGCGACCTCTTCAATATTTATGTTTACGACTGTCCTGAAATGTAATTCTCTAACAAAAATCTTCTTCACCTGATATAATAAACGGACAGCGGTTGAAAACGAAATATACTACACGTGTCAAAATGTTGAAATAACTTTTTTTTCTGCCTTCTATTCTGTCGTCTTCTTTTCTTTCGACGTTTATACAGTCGCATTTTGCCGCAGACACCAACCAATACGACATTTCCAAACCCGAGCTTTTATTTTCGTTCTAAGTTAACTGCATCTTAACCTAAACGGAACAAGACTAATTAACAACTATATAAGCCCGGTAAGTGGAGCCTTTCCTCGCTGGTGTAATTGCGAGCAACTTAGTTATAATCAGATCGACTCGACTAAATAGCGAAGGGACACAAAGAAAGCATAGTCGTTTCGAGTACAATTCACACCAGATCACGTGTAAATTTCTCCAGTCAATATAGTTAAAGCTGCTGGAGACACTCGCTCAATCCAGTGCAGCAATATTTCAAACATTTCACTTGACACAGGTGAACATCAAAGTTTTCTCTGCACATAATCTTTTGAATAATTTGATTAAACTAAAAGGTTCACTTCTGCACCTGGTACAAAGTTACCGCGTGCTCACGCGAAACTTGCACAATTTTCACCATTAAATTTTTTTTAAAGTCGATAAGCCAATATCGCATTCCCTTTTGGTCTCATCATAATTGTGTTACATCGTACTTATAAAATTGCAAAAATACAAGGTAAATAATATCTCATGTTCACGTAATAATATATTAAACATTTATGTAGATAACAATGAATAAGAATTTCCCTCGTTAATGCAACTTTTTTCTGTTTGCTCTGCCATTAAATAAAGGCTTCTTTGAAAATTCAAACACGATCTTAATAAAAACCTCGAAAAATAAGTGCAGCAGCAACAACAACAAAACGCATATTCAAACACCTAACGGTCATACGACCAAAGAACAACAATAAAAACTTTTAAGCAAAATTTAAAAAAACTTTTAAACAAAATTTAAAAAACTTTTAACTATCGTTTGAAAGTGTATGGATTCAATTTTAAAACAAAATTTGATATCATTTCGCAGATAATAAAAGAAGAAAATGATAAAAATTTATTCCCGACAAAAGATATTTGTCGACATCATTTTTAGTGTATTGGTATTCGAATTCCAATACCACTTACCATTGATTTACATACCATAAATGTTGATCCGCGCGAAGTGTTGAACGACGCCAGCGCTGCTCTGACTCTCGCATTTATAAACCCCGCCATCCTCGACTCTCATATGCGTCACGTTGAGGATGCTAACACGGTCGCCTTTGCGGTTGATGTACGTGTCGGTATGGAAGCGGTCGCTGCGTGGAAGGGGTAAATCGTCCAGGAACCAAGTGATCTGTGGCAAAGGAACTCCACGGGCAACGCAACGTAGCGAAACACTTGTTCCCGGTTGTTGGAGCTTCTCTTCAAACACAGCTACGAATTCTGGAGCAATATCTAAAAGAAAATTAAAACAAAAAATCAGTTTGACATTTGGATTAAATATCGTGCCGTTGGGACAAACAGCATTAGAAGCAACGAATCTGGCCTCATCCCAATCAAAGCTCAAGTTTTGGCAATTAGCTTCAGAAGGATTTGTGTAATCATCTTACATTTCACATTCGTAACGTGATTTACATGATTATTCTTCCCCATTAAGTCAAATCTTTTCCTGTTGCTGAACTGACAGCTTATTTAATTTGTCTTTTATGCATCAAGTCAAACTGAATAATTCAATTCCATTAATCGCTTTTTCTAATTTTTCTCTCCTATTTCCTTTAATTTTTAATTCCCATTTCAGAAGAGTTATTACAATGCAATTCTCGAATTAAAACTTATTGCAAAGCGACATAAATTTCCTTATATAGACGTCAAAAATCCCCATGTAATAAATTATGGGAAAGAGGATCTAAATCTTCTTACATGACTAAGAAAAATCTGTTCCAACAAAATCTTTTGACCTTCGCCTCCGGTTCATAAAAAAAGGAAAAGGGATAAAATGGGATAAATAAAGTGGCCACAAAATTGGTAAAGTATTACCGTAGTTTATAAAGAAAAAGTAACGGCTAAAGTGCTCGTAAAAACTGGGCAAATATTACCATAGTTTGTAAGCGAAATAATAAATAAATAAATTTTCTTTCTTTATGTTTTAAAATTAAACAAACTAGAAATAATAGTTGCTACATCTAGATCTGTTTCAAAGCAAATTCTCTTCGTGACTTTACGGCAATGCCGAATTGGACTGCAAAGTGCTTAGACTCACAAAGAAAACGTAAAGAAAGAAAAACAGCGAGTTTATAACACACAGAGAAAAGAAGTAAAAAACGAGGGGAAAAATTACGAGAAGAGGGTGAATTATACAGAATGTTGGTTGAGTTTGCATTTTCTTTGTTGTATTTTTTGGCTTGTAAGTCTGGTTTTTGCATCAGTGACTATTGCAACCCTCAACTTCCTCAACACACCCACGTGATGAATGTTAGTGTGCAACTACCAGATCTGGCCTCAACTCGGTTCGGACTGAATCATAAATTTGCAGCCAGCTTCGCCATCGCGGTGCGCCACGCATTTTGGACATGCAGAAAAGCCAAGCTAAAGATGAAGAGGGGCAGGCGTTCAAACGGCGCGAGAAAGAAATACGAGGGACAGATTTGTAGCAGATTAAGTAGTAAAAGAAAGATTGTAGAAACAAATAAAAAAATATACATATGGAAAATATATTTGAAATGTTTAGCTTCAACCAAAGCAACTCCTGGCTACATTTCCATTTCTTAAGACTTATGGAAGACTCTGGAGGCCGGAAATTCGCTTGGTAGCCCGTCTGTCACGGCTAGAGACAGACTGGCGCGCGAATGAATGGCAGACGTCAAAACGGCAAACACAAACAAAATAATGTGGCACATTTCCAAAAAAAATAAAAGGAGGAAAAAAAAAAAGGGAAAAGGAGTCTTTGTAATGAAAAAGAAATTTTCACAATTTTCATCACATTTTATCCAACAAAACACCAATTGATATGTAAATTAAGTGAATTCTTTTATACATAGTACGTGTGTACTCGGCTGAAAAGAAGATGACGGTGGGTTGGAAAAGTTAGAAATTAATCCCATAATAATAAAATACGTTAAACAATCTAACGTCGTTTGAAAAAGAACATTAGATACTAACGCCCCGTGAGTAAAATGAGGAAAAGGTTATTTATGTGTGACAGTAAATTTCAATTACCTGCTAATTGAGTGATAAAAATCTTGGTGGTAATGGAATATTATGGTTAACAAAAAATGGAGAAAAAAAAATAGAAAAAATATGGTAAATTGCATTCTTTAGAAAATTAGTAACAAGATATACAGATAATCAGAATCGATATACTAATAGCTAATGTCAGTCAGTAAATGTTTGTTTTAGTTGTAAAAACATCTGCTCGATTGGTTGTCGACGATCACGTGACTACCGGGGCCAATCGAAAGCTTGGAAAACATTTTTGCTGCAAATAGAGCTAGATTCAAACAAACAGTAATGTAGTCCCGAATGCAGATCGATCGGCTCGCCTGCAATACTCGAAAATTAAACCATAGAACGGACTGGCAAAGGGTCTAATCATAGACAAAATGCACGCGGTAGATGACATGACGCTTAAGAATAAGGAAATTTCACGGATTGACGCACATTTCGGATGGAAACATAAACATTTTCCTATTCTTTAACAATGAAATCAATACATATCAGTTTCCACTGATTGCTTACATCGAATGTCGCTGTGTTCCTAATTGCAAAACGAAATAAGTATTTTCACGGTTCTGGGCATGGAATATTTATGGTTTTGAGAAAGATTTCAACTGCTTGGCTTACAGGGATTTACATAGTTTGGGTTATGAAATTTTCGGAGTTTAAGGCAAGTTATTCAATGATGCATGAGATGGGCAACCGGTTCATAAGGTATAAACCATCGCTTGCTTTGTTTATTTTATTTATTTCTAATTTTATCTTAGAATATTCCACGGGTTGTATTCTGGTAATACATAAATAGACAAGCTATAATCGTTTCTCTGTCTATCTACATGTTAAATTGGTTGCTTAGCAACAAGAAATGGCTGTGACAATTAAGAAACCTTCTAGGAAATAAGGTTATATCTAATAACATCGAAAAAATGGGGCTAAAAATTGTATAAATAAATAACATTACAGCAGCCAGTTTTTATTTGAGTAAGTAAAATTTCATAAATAAATAAACGAGAAGATGCAAGAATCATTGCATAAAGGAAAAAAAAATAAGCTCAATACCACAGTCTCTGGTCAGGAAATCGAGTTTACTCTATCTGCTTATTGAAAAAATTCAATTTGCTTCTCCCCTCTCAGCTAAAGCTGCATGCCTTTTAAAGGTACTTGTTTTTAATTTTTTTTTTTTCTCTTTAATCAAATTAATGGCTTCAATTATTGCAATTTAGTTTACTTAAAGACAATCTCCAATAAATTTTCAATAGTTTAAAAGAAAGTAATTAAAAGAATCCTTAAATCCAATTACAAGCTACAATTAAAGGTCAACTTCTTTTCTCTGTCTTTTATCACTCGAATTTTTTTTTTAAAATAAAAAAAAAATTCTTGGTTTTTCTATTTTGGGGTAGCGCATTTTCATCCAGCTCTTGATATAAAGAAGACCTGAAAGCCACTGCCTGAAGAGACATTCATCCCTTGAGGAAAGACACTAATTCCATTAATCCTATAGAAAAGCAAAAGAAAAGATGCTTACAATCCCAGGCATTGCATTTGCCAACGGTTTTCTTGTGGCTAGTTGAAGACACATGACGAGCGCAATCTTTTAATTCTTCGAATACGCCTCTTTATTATTATTATTATTCAAAACATTAAGTAGCTCAGAATAAATAAAAAACTAAATAAATAAAAAAAATCCAAATTCCCTACGCATATCTTTAGATAATTATTAAATGTCAAAATTTGAGCTTTAATTTTAAAGAACTGTCAGAGATGTCACAGTCGGCTCGTCACAGTTGTAGAATGCTAAAATAGCGTAAAAGTAAAAAAGACGACATGATAATTATCTTAACATTGTGACTTGTCCCAATCGATGTGACGAGAGAAAAATTTTCGATTGGTTTGAGCTGCCCTAAAGTCGATATGGATGGTTCATCGTAGCGAAATGCGTTGGATCGATTCGTTGACGATGGCTTGAACGCCTTACTTCACTTTCCCCTGCTCTCTCTTCTCTCTAAAAGTGAACATGTCACTTGAAAGAGAGTTCTTTTCCTTTGGTTGTAAGGCTATTTCTTAGCCTAAAAGACACGATGCACTCGAGCAAATCTATAAGTTAAGTCTACACATTCCATCTCTCTTCAACTTGTTTTGCTTTAAGCTTTTCCATACCCGCGCGCACCGTCTACTTTATTCGATTAAGATAAAAATTGTGCATACTTTAATATTATACTTAATAACTTCTTATCAATTCTCAAATATTGGCCTGAAATTCACAAGTAGATTTTTTTTTTGAAATTACCAATTGCAATTCCATTAAGACATTTATGAAAATTTTATATTTTCGAGCAAAAATTTATCCCGAAGGCAATGACAGCAGGAGCAAGCTAATAAAGTAAATTTTCATCAACAAACGCATTTAATAATCCAATTTCTACCTAGGAGTCAAAGGTGAATTACCCCAATGTGACATGCGCATCAACCCAATCAACGTAACAAATGAATTTTTACTTTTATTTTCCGAGAAAACTTTTCTTCCCGTGAGCTCTACTCTTCAACTAAACATTGAATCCACGCACAATGGGAGCAGCCAAGTGGAAGAAACGATACCAGGAGACGGTTGGCGGCTCGTATCGGCAGCGTGCATCCCAGTGCATGGAGGAAAGGGAAGGTTGTCTCCTCCTTTGGCACCGCCAGTGCTACGATAAGGACATCCAACAGGGAGCCAAAAAGGCGCACCGAATTCGCCTTTTCTCTCCTTCTACAGTAAAGGCCAAAGCGTAACATGGCGAGAGAGCGATAATTTCAAGAACAGTGATTCCAAAACCCATGTGGGTTAACTGGCACAGAGTAGAGAAGAGAGGGCAGGAAAAATGATCTAACACTCCCCCTACCTTCCCACTTTCAAATCTTAATCTCAGGTTAAGAGGGTTAATCGCTCCCACTCTAACAAACAACAACTCACGTCACATAATCAAAATGTGCAGTATCCACAGCTTTGCGCGTCGTTTGTTTTAACTAATTAAAAGTAAATATTTACACTTTTTTTATTTCACAGGTAATCAAAGAATAACATCCATCGTATTCAATTTCGAATAAAAAAATTGAAAAAGCAAAAACTAAAACAAATTTTTGCAATTTCGGTAGCATTTTATTTTGATTTTATCTTCTAGGCTGCAATAACATCTCGGTGAAATTCACCATAATCTCCTGCTGCATCACAAACATCATGAGATGTCTTGTGCCATTGCGGTTACCATGGCAACCGTGATACGTGACATTATTTCCGCTTGACCATCCATTCAGCACAGGAGGTACTTTGGAGGGGAAAATGCTGTAATGAGAGCAAATCAGGAGTAAAAGGCGACTTCTCATTACACTTGACTCAACCAAATAAACAGCTCGTTTCAAGCTTATTTAAAATTGTTGTATGCTAATTGCAATACGTTTTAAAAGGGGACGAGGACGCGATAAATATACAAACGCACTATCGTCGAAAAACAGTGCGAAATAAAAATGATTGGAGCGCATAAAGCCAAAAAATTAAGAACGATGGAACACGGATGGAAAAGCACGAGATGGAGTAGAAAGTGAACTCAACGTGCTGGAACCCGATTTCCACCGTGTATACGACTCAACTGAGTGCAGACTCATTTAAATGAATTATTTCCACCTTGTGTTCATTTCCACGCTTCACTAGAAAACCGAGAAGACAACTAAATCCATCGTTATTTCTTTTCAATATCGATTAATTCAAATTGTCAACTCAAGAAAAAGTTTCCCAAAAAAAATATAAAAAAAATAAAATTCCCCTTTCTCACACACAAGGGAAAGAATTTTTTCGTCTTAGATGTATAATTTATACTGTTGTATCTTCAACTTTGATCGTTAGCCGATGCATCAATAATGAGGAATCCAAACATTCTGCAACGCAAACTTCCTTCCATTCTTATGGCATCATCCTTTTTATTGATTTTACTTTTTTAAAAGCACTTACGCCTTCTGGTTGCGACTCTTCAAAAAATGGAATAGCCATTGGCTATGAGTTTTAAAACCTTTTACTTCTTTGTAGATTTTGTACCAAAAAACAAAGTTAATTTCATCAATTTTCAATACATTGAAATTGATACTTCATTTACAGCATTTTAAAGAGATTACGCTTGTGGCGTTTTGAAATTCCAATTATCCAATTATCATAAAAATTAAAAACGCTTTTCTGAAAAACGGATTTTCAACTTCTAATATATGACTTGCATTGGTCCTATTGGTGAGAACTGCAGTGTGCGAGGTTAGATGCATATGTTATTAGGAAGCACATGAATAGGATTCAGATTTCATAGAGAGGGAAATATTGGATTTCAGTTTGGAATGTCTCAGCTTGCCTTTGCATAAAGACTCTCAACGAAATGCCCAACCATCAGTGTTATTTGATAGCATTGTACAAAATACGAACACACAACACGTCCATAAACCAAAACTATAGAATTACAAGTTGAATCATTGTGGTTGCAGTCCAAATTCGTGTACAAACTTTTTAAATTTGTTAGCTTAGACATATCTTACCTCCGAGTCGAAGTTCGGCCGTCGCCTGACGGATTTGATAATCATTTTCAACGATGCATTGGTACATCCCTCGGTCTTCGGTCGTCACAGACTCGATGCGAAGCTTCTCGTTATAAGCAGCTCTGACGGGCTTCGGAGAGACTATAGGTTTGCCATCTTTCATCCATGTCACGGAGCTGACGGGCGACCCCGAAATTACACAGGCAAACGCCGCAGGTTTCTTAATCTCGGCCACGAGTACTGCCGGTTCAATCTTGGCGTGCAGGGGAGCTAAAAGGACAAAGAGAAGAAAGAAAACGTCTCAATGCACATTTCCTCAAAGAACAAAAGTTTATATATCGAATTTTAAAGTTGACTTTTCCAAATGATGTTTACTTTTTACCCGCTTTTACTTTTTCCAATTAATTTTTATTAAAAGATTCCTCAAACATTTCTATTTCCGTCAATTTTGGAATACATTTCTAATAATTCAATCATAACATTTCTTATGCATTAAAGTTAAGCGTAAAAAATTTGACGAACATTCTCAAGTACAAATTTAAAAAAAAATCTTATATTCGTACTTTTAAAATTTCCATTAATTTATTTTTTTTTTTAAATAAAAATAAAAATATCGGATTAACAGGCTTGTTTCAATACAATTCCCCATTATTTCTTGTAAGCTGTTAGCCTCATTTGAGAGAGAGGAAAATACTAGTCTCGAGTCAGGTAAAAAACAAAAAATCACTTCGAAAACATTTACTAAATTGATCCGCCGACGAAAGCTTTCAGAAAGAAAAGAAGAAAAACAATTCTTCTCAATGTAATCAGGATGGTTACAATTCAATTCTATCTTTCCCCCTCCCTCCACCCCCCTCGTCATATTTTTTTTCAAAAAAAAAAAGAAGAAAGAACGGGTAGTGATGGTCACAGAAAAGATACGGATGAAGCAGAAAAAGAAGACGAGAAAGGGTGCATATTTTTGTGATATGAAATTTAATCAGCTGTGGAAAATCAATTTCCAAGTGATCCATGTATACACGAAATCCAATCTCATAGTTTAAAAGCTACAAAGAAATTTTATTGCAAACTCGTGTCTTTAGCAAGACAATGTTTCAGAAGATTATTCTCTTCATATGAACCTTGAAAAATTCGATTTCAAACTCAATGCGCATGTGGCTACACACTAAACCAGAAACCCATTTGCATGTGTTGCTTTTACAAATCTGTCGTCTCATGAAGCGCATCACTTGATTTCAAAAATCGGTAAACATTTCATTTCCTTTTTCTTTCTCCACTTTAAATATCCCTCAAACATTTTAAAATAAATCATCCATGACTTAATCCACACAGAATCCTAATAAAATATCTACCAGTTTTGCTCCCAACAAATCGAATTGAGAACAAAAGCGAATTCTTCTCATAAAAACCAAATACTTCTCCCACTGGGTTTCTAAAGATGGTGCAGAGCTCCGTAAAGCTTGACGCAAAGGTGCACCTGTTCTAAAATGAGATTTTAAACTGCTTTGAGAGCGTAGAAAGGAAAAAATGTAAGGAGGTAAGAAAAAAAATAGAAAAAAATAAAAAGAAAACCAATCGTCGACCGATGGATCTAACAAAGGCCTACACTTGATTCCTTTTCTTTTCCCAATGTACTACTAAACTAACATCAGCAGTATAGACAGCAAAAGCAAATCGATAGTCCCATTGAAACAACCGATACCGACCAAAAATTATCCTATCTAAATCTAATGCCGCAATTGAGTCAAACCTGCTCATAATTCTTAATGGGTAATTTTCGAATTAAATTTCAAGATAAGAAAAATTGGTGCAGTAGCTTGCCAGCGTTTTGGGATGCTGGCCTGTATGTTGCCAGCATTTTTTTTTTTTTTTAATTCAGCGACTAGAATTTGCAGCATCTTTAATAAAAATTATTTTTGTCAAAAATATGACTCTTTCTCAGCGTTTTATCTGCTAGCCCCTTTTATTTGGGCGTTTATGTTTCTAGCTTTTTTAGTCCGGACGTTTTTAATTTCAGCGTTTGAGAGGCAGCGTTTTTATTGAATTATATTTACTTAAATAAAATTAAAATAAAAGTGTCCAGCGTTTTAATTTATAGCGTTTTTAATTTAATTTTAATGTAAAAAGTAAAAAAAAAATAAAATACTTTAAAATTAAATTAAAATTAAAGTGCTCAGCATTTAAATTTTTAGCGTTTTTAGGTAATGTTATATAAACGTTACGATAACGTTCCGCAAACGTAACTTTTATTTAAATTAGCCCTACAATCGTTACCAATATACCATTTGCGTTTCGTAAATTAACGTTACGTGCCGTTAGTGTTACGTGTCATTAGCGCTATATACGCGCTCCCGCGCGGATCTCTAATTGAGCGAGGGATAAGTAAAAGATATGTTTTTGCTTACGGTTCTCATAAACCGTTTATGATAAAAAACAAACCATCTTTGCACGTTTTTTTTAAATCTAATAACGATCAATTTTTGTCGAAAAAATTTTAGAGCATTTCAAATTGACCCAATTTTGTACGCGGATTTCCATTAGAACGTAGGGGCAATCTTAATTTTGCAGTTAGAACACCCGCGTTCAATGTGAAGAAATACAGTAAATACATGTAAAACCGCTGGATTCAATGACGCTGGAGTAAAAAGAGCTAAATTTGATGAAAAAACGCTGAATGAAAATATGCTGAATTAAGAAATTAAATTACAATTATAAATAAATATATAAATATGCGTAAAATAACACGCTAAAACGAAAAAGGTTGGCTTACAAAATCGTTGGCATTTTTGTGTCAGATCAAAAATGCCAGCGTTTCATGATGCTGGATCAAAAAGGGCTAGATTAAATAACGCTAGATTAAAAAAGGGCTAAATTTAATTTAATATACTTTAATTTAATTTAATGACAGTTTAATAAAAAGAAAATTGAATAAATAAAATGACACAAACAATAAGTGCTAATATAAAAAATGCTGGCACAAACAAATGCTAAAATCGAAAAATCGAAAAACAAAAAAAACGCTACAGTGAAAAAGGCCAAAAAGAAAATGCTAAAACCAAAAATGCTGGCCTTCAAAAACGCTGGCATGATGCTGACCCGAAAAATTGACGTTGTTGCCATGATCGAAATGCACAAGTCTCCGTGCAAAATTAAGTAAAATAAAAAATACAATTTAATTAAAGCAAAAAGTTTATTGCTAAGAATTTGTCTGCAGCGCCAGTTGCTATGCAGCAAAGCTACGGAGCACAACAACCAATATTTTTTTAATTGAACCTCTCTCTCTCTCTTAAAAAAAAAATTCATTCAATTTAAAAATAGAAATAACAAAACTAAACCGCAAAGTATGTTTTTTAAATGACATAAACCGATTCAGATAAGATTAAAAAAAATTTAATAAAATAAAACAAGCAGTGATTGGTTCCACTACCCGAGGAATATTCGTAAATCAAAATTTGACTTAAAAAAATAAAAATATCCTGAACGAATAAAAATATAACCCTTTCAGTCAAAATTATTGCTGGAAACAACTATCACAAAAAAGCTTTTTCCCTCCCCTTTTCTCCCCTCGTTTCATTTTTCAATTTTTATTCCAGCACCCAGCACTCAAAAGATGTGCTATTTGCACGCAAATGCCTATGTAAATATTACATCGTCCGACATTTCCCCTCCTTACAATGTAGGAAGACGCCATCCATGCATGTTCAAACACAATGCTCTTTAAATTCTCAAATAATTCAGACATGCACACATCCGATATACACTTTTTCTTTCAGCGACTGAGTGTAGCTATTGGCAAAGGCAAACATCCTTTCCCTTTCTTTCTACATCAATCTACCTCTATACCAACACACTGTTGACTCCCAGTTCTAATTTTAGCTATTTAAAACTAAAGAAATTTAAAACGTTGAGCCAAGTTTAACATTTCCAATTGGCTGATTCGACTTTAAGCCATAGGCCAAAATCGAACCACAATCAAAACTGTCGAAGATGAGCGGTCAGTTTCAGATAGTGCCTCATCATTCGAGTTAGATATAGTGACCCACGAGTATTCTCAATTTCCATCACGGGACTGGAGCGACTGGGGCATTCACGTGGCACGTGAGAATATCAGTGTCAGCGCGCGCATATTCAATTAGGGACCTCTGTGCTCGACAAACTCGTTTTTTCCTCGTGTGTGCAGGTCAATCGATTGAGGAAAAAAGAAATTTCCTCTCTTACATGACTCAACTATTGTGGACAGAAAGTTTACACTTTTTTCCCCTGTCATTTGATATAACGTAAGAAATGGGAAAGGAAAAAAAAGTAATCATCAAAACTGCTTCTCACAGCTGCAAGAGTTTGCTGCCTTGCATTTTTAAAGTCACATCATTCGATTCGAATTAGTGTCTATTTATTGTGACCCTGGCCGTACGTATACAGTACACTCTGTGTGGTGACCGCAGATAGTCGGCCGATCTAAAGAATGTCGTGTCAACCGAGTGTATACTGTCTCTGATCTGAACACAATTCAAACATTTAAACGCGCATGCGCAGTTAATTAGAAGAAAAAAATTGGCCGGATCTCTTATTAATTTTCCCTTACTTGGGACTCGTAGCTTTGTCCAGTATCCGGACTAACACCAAATCTGTCCAGACGGCATTTTAGCAAATGATACCCGATTTCGGCAACAACAATGCACCAGGAATGACTTAACAAAATTGTTAACGCAGGGTAGACAAACACCCTGGTCTCATGGAGTACACTGTACACTGTAAACAAGAAATAAAGCTCGTTAACGTATCAATAGCTACGTTGTGCTTCTAAAGTCCCACATTAATAAAAATAAAAATAAAAAATTCCCGCAGGTAAAATATTAATGAAGCTAATTGAATTTGTAATGCATTTCGCAAACTTGCATCAAACTAAATGTTATAAACTAATTATATTTTTGTCTGTCAAATTATAATAAGCCGTGACTCACTCTTCACACTGCATTTGTGACATGTTTTATCTAAAAAATTTATACCCGCACACTTCTCTTCGCTGTATATTCGCTTCTGGTTTAATTCCTTTTCCAAGAAGCCCATATAATTTCTCAATGGAATATCAAAATAAAACTGATTTGTTACGACACATCACGACCCAAATCTCAGTGTACTGCATCACAGGACATATTTTTATTTCTGCCGGCATAAAGTGAGGAAATGTGAACTCCTTATTAATTTCGATTTTTATTCTACACTATTTTATAACCGCCCTATTTTTATTGCCTATAGTGACAGATATAAAAAAAGAAAAGCAGAAAATCACCAAATCTCGAAAGACCAAAATCAATTTTATTTTTAGAATTTCTCCAGATTTCTCTTTGAGTGTGTATGTGCGCCCATCAGGGGTTCCCTCTCTCCATTTGGTGATTTTCTCTCTCTCGAATAGCCCAGCAGTCAATTTCTACAAACCACTACCATCATCACACTGCACTGACCTGTAACGGTGAGTAGAGTCTCCGCTTGTTCGGCTCCCACCAGGTTGTTAGCGACACAAACGTAGGTACCTGAATCGGACACTCGAGCACCTCGGATCACGAGTGCGTCCACTTTCTGGCTGACCCTGTCACCCAAGCGAAGTAGTTGCAGATCTCCTTTGCTGCCCTTCACGAACCAACTGTGTAAAGTAAAAAAAAAAAAAAAAGTAAAAAAAAAAAGATATACGTATAAGACAACAAGAAAAAAAACGTAAAGTGAGTCGTTGAGTCGTAAAATGGGAGGGACTTTATGACTCCTCTCTACTGGGAACTGTAATTATCCTATACAAGAAAGTTTTATGGATAGTGAAAGAACAAGAGGATGACACTATAAAATCGTGGCATTTATATTATTAGGAATACACGTTCGCGGAAACCCAAATATATGTCATTACTATATATCTTCTTCGTCCTGCTTCCGAATTTTAATAGTTAATTGAAAAGAAATGAAGAAAATTGCGTTGTAAAAGAACAGTGATGGTCTTCGAATTAAATCAGAAATAAAACGCAGAAAAAAAGAGCGAGGGGAAAGAGAAAATGTTTCAGAAAAAGATCGAGAATATCATTCAGAAGTTATATTCCAAACCATATCTTTATTCTATATCGTCTCTGGAAAAAAAATGTGCAAAGACATCAAAAGATCACAAGCCTAAGCCATCACCATTTCGTCGAGGCAAACTGAGTTTTCCAACCGGGCACTTGATGGAGAAAAGAGAGACAAGCACACTACTTTACGATCGAGTCCCTAGCGGAAGGAAAGATTCCATTCAGTGCTCAAAGGGGTCACCAGGGTAGCATGCTGCTCTCGCCTCAATCTGTTCGTTTCAACGGCATCGGCTACTCCATTCCGGCAGCTCGTAAATCTGAGCGGCCTCACAGACCTCTACGCAAACCAACCTCTGGCCTCTTATCAGCTCCCACCACTACAGATTACTATTATCTCAAGGCTCCGCCAGCCTACTGCTGTTTCCATTGGACAGAACATTGACAAGCATGCTTCTCATGCTGTTTATCAGCAATATGAACGGAGTTTGCACCGCGCACTTCTTTGCTTCGGCGATTTACCAGTCAATAGTCTTATTTTCACTTTGTCTTTTACGACCGTTAAAAGTTAGGAAACCAAATTCTACTTACCGTAAATAAACGATTAAAAAGTTTCATTCACAAAATAATCGTGCATAAAATAATGAACAAAATAGAAATAAAGAATAATCGACCAAAAAATCCAATTAAATATCAGCTTTGTTAATCAATTTGAAGCGCCATCAAACAAGAGTAGGAAATGTCCCAATATCTCGCAGGCAACATTTTGCCAGCTGCTCCAAACACCCAGTCAGCAGAACAAGGAAGTGCCCGAGAGATCGTAGTGCGTAGAGTTTTCCTGTATTGCATTAAAGTAACGCGTGTGGCCCACCCTTACACGTTCACCGTCAAATTGAAGTCGTGTTGTTGATGTTGCTGGCCAGCTGGAAGGCTGTTTTAAGAGTTTCGAGCCTCACTGACAATTACATTTTGATGTGACCCGCTTTCCAAGTAGAATTAATTTAGACCCTCGCGTCCACACCAACAATAAATTGCCTGCCAAATGACTGATATAATGGATAATAGAGTGCAATATACCACCAGCCCATGCTTTCTCATACAAGTCGTAAGCGGTCTGCTAATAAACCTTATTACCAACTGGTTTCATCACTATGCGATTTAACTCGGATCGTCAATAAGAGAAATCTCCTTATTTTATTAGGCCTTACATTAACAGCGCTCGCATCACCATTTATTTTGGCAAAAAATTAAACAAAGCCACACCAAAATGTATATCAGCTAGTTTTATATTCATGTGAGATCAATACTGGAATCTCTCATTTAATTGGCTGGTGAAAAATATTTTGACTACTTTTTGACCATATTTTCTCTATAACTTCGTACAACTAAGAAGTAAACATGCAGAAAAAAAGTCGAAAACAACACCGACTACGTCATCATAAACCATTAAAAAGTTTCATTAATTAAACTTAATATTTTTTTAATATAAATGTCCAACTGCTGTAGTCTTTATTACTAAGTAAATCTTCAGTGGATTTAGTCTTCTGTCAGTTTTGCATTAGTTTCAACGAACTGACATCGGAGCAATGAATTACAACTTTGTTCAGCAATATCTGTCATTTCCCCGGATCTGTATCTCGTCATAGGAATGTAATTCATTGGCAAAGCCATCCATCGATAGAGCAGCGAAGGAAATTGAGCAAGTACACATAAAAAAAGTTTTAAAAAAAAGAAGTATAGAAAGCTAGTCCAGTCTAGTTATCCTTTGACTGAAAATATAATCCCGTTACTTCTGTGCAATTGGATTGCACTCGCTTGGACTGGTGCCAGTTCTCACAAGGGAATAGAGAAACAGGAGAGAAAAAGACTCTTCAATTGGTAAAGGTAAAACAAAACCGAGGCCTACAGATCGGTTCCCTTCGATCTGAAAGTAAGACAATCGCGCCCAAGCACCAAAGCCCCATCCCTAGACGATTTGCCTGCAAAAAAAGGAGAAAAGCAAATCGACCCACTTTGATCCAATGGCTGCAGTTCAGGGAGTTTAAACAGACCTGACATAAATTTGCATTTCAAATAATTTTTTTTTTATCACATTTTAGGCCTCAAAGCCAGAGGGAGGAAGACTTTACATGTTACATACATGATAAAATAAAATAAAATTGAAATAAAATCATTAGAAATTGTAATTTATTGACGGTATCAAAGGTTTTATTTTATCTGCATACTGTTTTAATGTATAAAAACGCAAATTATACGATCAGTTTGGAGATAAACAACACGGCACATTTTATTTGTCATTTAAAAACCAAATATTCTAAGCCAACTTGTAGTAATACTTATTAGAAATTGAGTTTTATTGATGCCATCAGTTTCAATTCCGAACTAAATGTGAAACTGAAATCTGAAGATGTGTCTATACTACATACAAGCCAAACATACGACTTTCCTTGTTCAATGACTGCGTCTTTTATACTGCCTTCTGGAAACCGTTGAGCTCTTGCAAAGGGAGCAATTAAGTTTTACGACACGAGCAACATCAACGTCTGCCAAATTTAGCTTAAAGTTACGCGCGCCAAACTTGAAATCGCAACTTGATGGAGCTCAACTTGACCTTTTCTTAAGATAACACCATGTCCTATTCACTTCCATTATGCCCATGGGCACGCTTTTCGGGCTAAGTACACGAGCAAGGCATAAACAGGCACCTGTGCTTAAAACACTAAGCCAGTCAAATGTTGTTGTTTTTTTACAAAGATCTCTTGGGTCAATAATCCCCCTTTCAACTATCAAAATTAATGTAATGGAAATAATCGCCAAATTACAAAACATGCGCTTTAAAGTCTGTTTGTAACACAAATCAATTATAAAAAAAAAATTTAAAAAAAAAAAAAAAAAAAAATTAATTGTGTGTACATTGTAAACAATTATGTGTTTGCCTTGACAGAACCTTCGGACAAGTTTGCTTGCTCGCTTGCATTTCTTCATTATTTGGATTATTATGTTATCCGGTGACAAAGAATCTGTGTTGTCATCGTGGCTTATAAGAAGCAGAAAGCTGTCGTCAAGTAGCCGGGTAAACATACGGTGTACACACAAAAGAAGAAAAAAAATGCAGAAATAAAAAAGTTATCAGGAACGGAAAAGAAATTAAGAAACAACACTGGAAGCAGATCTGACCCAACCCGAGACAATAATTGGGTTCCTTCTCAGTCCTCTCAGCTTAAACACAAGGGGAAAAAACATTTCTCGCAATACTACATACAAAAATGAAAAATTACATTTCCGCTTCTCAATCCTTCTACTCTAAAAAAAAAATACTAATAATTCCGTTGACTTTATATCAATATTAAACATATTTCTAATGCAAAGTTTTTGTAAGAAGCTTCCGAAATTTTTATTGGATGTACCACAAAGTTATAATGGCATGTAAAATAACAAATTTTTTTCCCACAGACTTTTAAATAAATTTTTAACGTTTGTTTTATACTTATAAGTTTAGAACCTATTCACTTCCTAAAAAAATTGATCATAATCGTAAGGATAAAAGATTAGTTTGTCTAGACAGATGACGTGAAATGGAATGGAATGCGATGAGAATGTCTTCAAACTGCACATATTAAAAGACATTTAATGTCTTTAGTTAATATTATTTTTAAAAACTGTTGTTTGTTTTAAATTACGGTTCTTTTTAATAGAAAAGACACGCAATGATGTTGTCAATGAATATCTTTCAGATGGCCAAAACAAATGGTAATCCAGGATTGAGAATCAAACACGGGGACTTGCGGTTCAAGATCTGTTTGTAATACTTTTAAAGTAATTAAGAAAGATCGTATTTTTACCTCTTTAATCTCACCGGCATGTTGAAAACAAACCAAACTCCATTGTTTTTGCTCATAATCGTACACAAATTTCATTTTCTTACCCGCTATAATAAACACCTATCATCAAAATTTTACACTAAATCCAACTAAGCTCAGACAAAAAGGCTAAACACGTTTGAAAACCTAATCTGGCTAAACTATTCAAAAATAATTCCAGTACGTTTAAATAAATTAAATTGTTTTAAAGCTTTCTATCAAAATTTATACCTAATCGTTGTTAATGTCATTAAACATGCGCAGTCTGCTCACTCGTAATTTGGAAAGAGCTTTGCTTTGGCTCAAACTGTCGACCACAAGCAAACATGAAAGTCACTAACAAACGATCGATTGGTATCCAACTCCAACATGAGCCTACGTACCCTACCTTTGGACTAACTAATAGGATTCAACTGATACAATTAAATGTAAATAAAAAAATAGTTTCATTCGAACCAAACAACACTTCTAAACAACTCCAACTTTCAAATGTAAATTTGCCCTTCATTTGATCTGGTCAGCTTAATTGAGGACTTTTCTGTTGCAGTGCGCTTGCACACACATATTTAACTACAAAAAATAGGAAGACAGTAAACACAGTAGGTGCATTCCTAAACTCAGTTATGTGATTTTTTTTGTGCTGGGTCTGTCGTGTGCGTGGTTCGTTTTGGCTAAGATTTAGGAATGGCCATAATGGCAATAAATGTTGGGGTCATTTTAGCATTTAGTTTCAATTGTTTTTTCCCAACTTATTCGATCAAGTGTATTTGTTGAGGTAAGAATTTGTTATTCTAAATCTGATTTTTGAAGATATAGAATACCCATAAATAATTAATTTTGAAGCACATCCAAGATTTTTGCATGAACTGTGCTGTTTACAGCAAGAATTGACAAGGTAAAGGCTACTCACGAGTCGTGATCGGAACGAAAATCGACGAAAGAAATTGGCAAAAAAACACAAAAAAAAGATGCTAATTCGATAGTAACGAATTTAATTTATTTGATAACAAATTGTCCTACTTTGTTTGTATTTCCTAACCAATTTTTTCCATCGATGAACGCATTTTCGTTCCGACCACAACTCGTAAATGTCTTTCATCTCGTGAATTCTTGCTGTAAACAGCACAATTCATGCAAAAATATTTAATGTTATTAAAAATAATTATTTAGGTATATTCTATATCTTCTAAAATCACATTTAGAATAACAAAATTGTACCTGAACTCCTTTGCTCGAAATTAGATCGCTACAAAATGGCGGACAACAAAACAAGAGCTGAATCCAAAGCGAGGCTACACATTGTATAGTTTCAGCTAAAATGCAGGATTTGCCTGTGTTCGTTTCATGCAAAAAAGCTGCACAAAACAAACGAATTTCTGGAAGCCACGTGACTCCGGCAAAAACGAAACGGCTGAAACGGCTAAAACGGTAATTTTGGAATGCACCTAGTAAGCACATTGCAGTTAAACATGTTTTGTCGTTTAAATGTGCATGCCCACTGTGACTAAAAACCGACTAAATCTAAGCAAGAAGTTGGGTCACTTGTGTGTTCCAATTTTTTGTCTTAAATGAAATGACGCATTTGCGCAAGTTCTCTACTGCATTTTAGTGTTTGATTAAATGGCGGCCAACAAAAAACAATGTCGTGGTGAAAACAGTGTGTGGCAAATGAAAAAAAAGCTGATATAGCTCATTATCTGGCAGAAAAGCCTTAGTTTTCTATTCAATTCCCATAGATCGACGACCATTGTTCTGCCCTCAGCTGCGCACAACAGAGCGTTCAACCGTAAGTCTTATAACAATTAGTTTAGGCCAGTGAAGCACACTTTAAATTTTTGCTTAACCAATTTGAATGCACCTTGTGTATAGTTTGACATTTGGTTTAAAAAAGATAAACCAGTTTAAATGACTTCATGAAGATACAAAATGGCGGCTAATTTCTTCAACTTTGAAGCACAGTAAACATGCGCACAACACGATTGACTGCAATTTTAAACACACTTTACAAATGCTGGCACGCATTTTTTCTATGTTTAACTAATTTTAAATTATTTACCCTTAAATATCTGTATAAAATACGGGTTTAACGTAGATAAACTAAATGACTTTTCACACGCAGGCTACGGCTACAGTAGGCTACTGCTTTCGTTTTAACCAATTTTTAAACACAATTTTTCAAAATACCACCAATTTTTCAAATAAATCCGAACATAAATCCAAACTATCACACCTAAAACCACCTTTTCACCTTGAAAATAAAAAAAAAACAAACGAATGTCCTCACACGACTAAGAAGAACTAAAATATTGGTATACAAGACATCGCGGATTTTGTTAGCCGCACGATTAACTCGAGCAAGAAAAGTGTTGACAGTAGATAGTCATCATTGCCACTAAGACATAAGAAAAAAAGACGAATGGAAACGCAGCGTATCCTATTGTTTTTTCGTGATCAACGAACCGAAACGTTGCAAAGAAAGTGGCCAACTGGAGCACATCATAATTCATACATCTCTGTCCCCCTCACACCATTCTCCTATCCATAAAAATGTATTGCCCAAAATTCTTAGAATGTTGACCAGAGACTTTCTATTGTCCCTCAGCGAATTCTTTTTACGATAAAGGTCACAGTTGGTGACAAATTCCGAATTGGAAATCCCATACAATAAAAACTTTTATCACTCAAATGCCAGCTCTTTAGAGTTGTGCAGGCTTGCTTCAGGTTTAATTGCATCCGGCCACTAACAAGCCGAGAAAAAAATCAACAAACTGTACACTACACGTGGAAATACTTACGTTGTGTTGGGTACAGGGTAGCCTTGAGCGACGCAAGATAAAATGGCTGCTTCCCCTTGCCGAACATGTACAGCGGTCTGGGTAGTCAATATTCTTGGAGACACATTGCCCTGTGGTTCTGCAATTAAAAAATAGAAAAATTAAAAAAAAAAAGCAAACTTTATTTTTATCAGTGCAGAATGTAAATGATGCATTTACATGCGCAGGTTTTTAGCATTTGCATCAATGTTTAAAATAACTTATTATTTGAATGGTAGCACGTGAGAAATGAATTTTAAAAATAAACATATGTCAGGTTTCGTTTTGCATTTTGTGCTTGTGAACATGACAACCGGCGTCGTCGTGGGAAATGTTGCGAGTAACAAAAAAAAGTACAGCACAAGTCCACAATAGCGCATGCTTGCTCTACAACGCACGAACGCGTGTCGTGAGGCGATAAAATAATCATGTGAATCTCTCAGCATGAGTGCCTGCCCCCCTTGATAAGATGAAGCTATCATTCGATTAGGCCAGGTGATCCTAGTGTGCATCACATGAGAACGTCGCGCATCATCACAAAAAATAAAATAAAAATGCTAAAATTTGACATCCCGCAGAACATGCAATTTTACATGCATAAAAAAAGTATAAAAGTATGCATGTTTATTGACTGCATGTTTTATTCCACTTTTCACTTGAGAAAGCATGTAAAATTAAAGTAAGTACAGAAAAAAAAGTCATGTGACTTTTGTTGCTTATTGTCGATGCGATGCGAAGCCACTTTCGTGATGATATTCAACTGTCAGCTTATTCGTTCCCTTTTCCATTTGCTCTTGTATGCACTCTTATTCTTTTATGCAACACTTTTCCTTCCAGACAAATGCAAAGACAGATGACCTGCTTCGTCTTATCAACCGCAAATGGTTTCCATATGGTAATGTGACTTTTCTCTCGTATGCCCCATCTGCAAGTGCCACCATACGCTGTGAAATGACGAGTACTACAAAGCGAAGGAAAAGTGACACTTCCGCAAATAAGTTTGCAAAAACTGAATGACAAAAATCAATTAAAATTTTTTC
Source organism: Strigamia crassipes (assembly GCA_034683725.1). Taxonomy (NCBI): domain Eukaryota; kingdom Metazoa; phylum Arthropoda; class Chilopoda; order Geophilomorpha; family Linotaeniidae; genus Strigamia; species Strigamia crassipes. The sequence continues at coordinate 65,962 of JAQFXT010000162.1, forward strand.
TTTAAATTCCCAAATAGTTTAACTAAAAATTAAACTTCTCCCCGTAAGACCGCATCCTCGAGAGCTAAGTTATTATCCCCCTTTACATAAACGCTAAATCGACATGATATAGATTCGTAAAAAGTACCAAGTCCCATTTTATTGCTTATCGTGAATATGTTCCTTACATTCATAAAATACACTCTATGAATTAAACATTATCACTGCTTTACATTTATATCCTCGTACAGCAGAGACCAAAAACCCATACGGCACCTTATAAGACGTGACATAAAATATGCATCCATCTTCTCCCACAACGTCTTGCACATACTAGAATCGCATATTTTTTTATTTTATTTTTATTTTTGAAATACAATAAAAAAAAAAATGCCACCAGGAAACTCGACCAAATGATTAATTATATTCGAGCGACGAATGAATCCCTTAACACCACGTGCAATCTCCCTCACAGCTACATTCAGATTAATCATCAGTAAATGACTTCATGCCCTTTTCCCTATCCCTTCAACGTCGAGTCTAACACTAGAAATTAAAGTTTTAAGAAAAGGCAATAATGCTATTTGAAATGATGTTTTGTTTTGACATTGGATCACTTTAAGTTCTCGTACAACGAACGTTGTCAAAGATCGCATTCTCGTGTCGACATCCCGTAACTAATTCAACAAAATTGTATATTTAAAATTTTCTGTTTTAAATAATTTTAGAATAAACCTAACCGCTTGTCTAACAGCAAGTGCCTGCGCATTGCTTATTATGATTCGGTTAAATTTGTTTCAACTTCATGGCTTCATTTACCTTCCTGTAAAACTCATGATCTGCCCATTTTTAAAGCAAAACAAAAGTAAATCTAGAAAATCAAATTAGATATCGAATCATATATTAATTAGAAATAAATGTTCGCAATTTTGCATTTTGTATTTTGGGTTTT